>CM047998.1:18130681-18153151 GCA_026261665.1 Melanotaenia duboulayi
GGGCACATCTCTTTAACTGTAGCACAGAATGTAATGGTTTGTTCTTTTACCTTTCATCTGTCAACAGCCATGCTATGTAGCTGGTGAAGGGTGTCATGTTTTCAGCCAAATGTAACTTGGAAAAAGCTGTTGTGAGTTTGTCGAGCAAATGACTGAAAATCCACTCAATCAGCTTTTTCACATGCGATTAAATTTGCATAATGTTGCAGCAGCCAAATGAATTGATCCACACAAGCACCCCAAAATTCCCTCCCATCCCCATCCCACCCCTCCCGACACCCTCACAGGATAAAGCAGATGTTTGGAACCAAGTGAGTGAATTTCAATCACCATTTGACCCAGAATTCCGTTTAATCAGTCAATCCTGATTCCGGGCATGACCTGATTACACCCTCTGTCAACCCAAGGCAGCTTTAACGCTGGAAGCAGAATGCTCATTGTGCCGTAGTGTCAGCAAATTGCCAAGCATCTATCGGAAAATGGGGATAGGAGAGCGATTCCAATACCGTCCTTCCTGTCAGATGTTTGATCCAACAGGAATTGTATTTATTTTTACAGAAGCTGGTGACATTCAGAGAAGAAAGAGAACACTTGGAGTACAGTAAATCCACAACTGTAGTCTTGTAAAAAATGCATTGCACTACTCAGATGCCATAAGATGGTGCATGACAATCAAGAGTCCTGCTGATAATGTTTTATTTTCTTTCTGCCAGAAGAAATGAGCCACTAATATGTGCAGTCATTTAGTGTGCTTTGTGTGTGTGTGTGTGTGTGAGAGAGAGACTGCTTAATGCCATTATTTTATGTCAAATACATAGCAGAGCATTCAGGAACATTGCCCCCTTCCGAAACGATTCAAGGTGGGGTGTATTTTAGCACACGAATGATCACCGACGATCTAAAATCGGAGCTCTGACAGTCGACAACCAACTTCTGCAGCAAAGACATTGTCATCCATGGGATTTCTACAATATGCTCCATCATACTCTCAGAAGCTGATCATTCAAAACAGTTCATGTGAGCACACACTCCGTAGCTTTTCTACTTAATTAGATTTAATTATTTATTCTGTATATTTTGTATATACTTATGTTCCATTATATCTTTGGGTTTTGTGTGCCTTCAGTGCTGTACAGATTATAAACAGAGGTTGTAACTGAAACAGGAAATAAAGAATTGCAATATTCTGTGAAATTTGGAAGTAATTGCCACTCTGAGCTGCTTCTACTTGGCAGTGTAACCACTTTCCACCAGTTACGACTCGCCACCTGGACTGAAAAAAAAAAAAGACATTTCTTTCAGTTTATCAGTCCTCCACAGTGCATATGTGATTTTTCATGGTTGTTCATGTTAAGCAGCATTTAGTTCTTTTCCTGCTGTGTGGATAATTTAGCCCCCTACCGATGGTTCAACCCTAGTCCTTAATCACACAACAGTGGCTTCAGGGTTCTTCTGCAGCCATGCTTTTCTGCATTATTCTTACTTCCTCTTCTTACACGGGGAAACAGCATTTGCTAAATTTGTCCTTTTGTATGTATCGGTGACAGATCACTCACATCCAAATACAAAAACACATCAATATAAAGAAAGTGTTTATAGAATTATATTCACTCATTGTTAAAGGTAGATAAACAACTACATGAACACACAGCAGGGATGATAAATTATCTTCCAGAGCTTGATCCAGAGAGACTTGGAAGTATTATGCTCCCCGAAAGGTAAGGCATTAACAATGTGAAATACTGTAGAGATATTCTTTACCTTGGGGCTCATTTCAAACAAATGGATTCAATTATGAACTAAGGCCACATATCAAGCATCCGACTCCGTGAACTAATGCAATAAAACAAACATAACTCAAAGAATGTGAAGCGCAGAGCATTTTTCTGAAACCTATTTTATGGTTCCAAATGTTTTAGCAGAACGGCTTGAAAATGCTGACTGAATTTTTTACAGTCATTTGTAATTCTGATTAACTCAGAGGTCTGTCCAGATAGCAGGCATATTTTGGCTCAGTTTGAGCTTTGTTAAATGTAATTTAGGCTAGACGTGGTCAAAAGATTCTAATTTTGGTAGGAATGATGTGATCCACATGTTTGCTTACCTTCACTCAGGTTTTATTTGAGTAACGTCTGGTTCTGAGATGGTAAAATTTAAGAAGAAAGACGCATGTCTTCTTGTAAGATTTAATTATAGCACTGTAGTCTTGCACTGCCATCTCTTTATATGCTGGAAGAAAAATGGTAAATTATTACATCTCTATTGAAACATACATGGAAATACACAATATATGGCAAAAAAAAGCTTGAAATTAAAGTAAAACCAACTTTATTCGTCAAGCCAGCCTGCACAACAGAAAAAAAAAGAATGGCTTCTCGACAGCAACTTTTTCATGGAGACTGAGGCTTTGACTGACAGATACATCCAGATACATCTCTCAGGTTCTGTGTCAGGTCTTTGCTTATTTGTCTCCTGTAAAAGCCATCACTTTAAGATCCCGCTCATTTGCTTTAAATGGTTTTTTAGACTGGCCCCTTTTTTTGGCCTGTTGGTTAGTTTCCTTAAATGTTTTAAGAACACACTGCGCCATGCTAAGACAATGTTAGGTTTCAGAAATCACCTTGCTGGAGAAAATTACACTTTTTATACTCATTAAATTGTGTTATTTTGAGCATTTTTCATGGATGCTACTAAAGAAATAGGACAAATGTGTTTATGACAGGCTAGTACAAAGTGCCTAAAGGTACAGTTTGAAATTAGTTCTCTTGTTCACCACTTTGTTTTCTGCTTGGCCAGTGACTTAAAAAAACACCAAAACTCATTCCCCTGAAAATGGCTAGGACTGAGCTAAAAATGAATGACAAAGCAGTCAATATCCAAACAAAAACAGACCTTCGGAAAACCTGCAGCACTATTGCTTGAGATCATTTTAAAAAATTACAAGTCTGGCTGCTTTGATTTTAGCTGTAACTTTGCATGAGACTTTCATGTGAACCTGCAAACTGAAATAACACACATTAGAATCACAGGTTTCATGCTGAGTAGGTGGGGTGAGGAGGTTTTGCTGCACTTTGCTGCATAAATTTGCACAACAATGACAAAAATGGTGCTACATTATGACTAAGTACCTCTTATTCAGTATGAGCAGCCCTAGCTCTAATAACTATGGGTGTTTATGTTCAGATGTAGCTCCTGCAAGGTAATACACTTGTCCACTGGCTGGTGTATTAACTGTAATCATATGTAAGGTAATCATGCGAAAACTCAAACAATGCTGCCTGCTGCGGAACACACAATAAGCCTGGAAATGTAATGGAAGATGGGGTGGTGAAAGTTGGCCAAAAAAAAGCATTGTTTATACACTTGCACACATAAGCTAGACTCACAAAGTCAGACCTGAATTCAAACACACTAGAAACCAGATGTGAGTGTTCACAGTTCATTTTGAGCCCTGTCTATGTTTGTAGTACATCACACAGGATCACACAGGAAAGAATCATACCTTGCAACCTCATAGCGTTTGCATCAAGGTGTTCTTCCATGCATCTTCCACAAAACAGCAGAAAATAAGCAATGCCACTGATATGCAGAATTATGTGTAATATTGTTCTCATTATTATTACAGGCCCTACAGTGTCCACCGTCTCATTTACACTGCAGATGAGGTATTGGCTTCATTAGCAAAGTTTTTTCAAGAAGAAATCTGAAAAATCCATAACGTCTCACCATGTTATTATTTATAAAATGGGTTTTTGATCGTCCCTACAGCCGCAGGTTATAAATATTCATTCTTGAAAGCACAACAACAGAATGTCTCTTCTGGCCAGCATTATCGATCGCTATTCTGCATCCCGGAGATTCACCAGGTTCTTTGAAGTAACCAACAGTCAATTAATGTCTCACACATGACATTATTCAGGCTGCTGTGTCTTCTTGCCTTTTAATTCCTTCTGACATTTAATGAACAGCGAGTGGCAAAAAAATACAGAACAATAGCATCGATAGATGTAATTTCTGGGCGAACAAAAGCAAGGAGTGAAAAGATGTGGGACTGAAGTTTAAATCATCCACAATTCCTCAGTGGTAAAAGAAATATTCAGAGGTTTCTTTACAGCAAAACCTCATTTCCACAAATGTTTGCATTCATTCTGTAATTCTATTTGATATTTTGACTATGCCCCCAATTTGAAGGAAGAGTTACAGCAACAATGGAAAATGGAAAATAGTCACTGAAGCAGTTTCCAATTATTGTTATTTATTGTTATTATTGTTGTTTGTCCAGGGAATCATCACATAATACAACAACTGTTATAACACGAGCGGAAACTTGCTAAAATTATTTTTGGTGAAAAAGATATCTAAAGGTCTATAGATGTCTAGAATAATTTTTTTTCTTTAAAATAAAAGTGAAGCAGACTCAATTTTCACTTGTCCACTCAAAAAGAAAAAAAAAAGTCCTAAATATTTATATGTAAAGCAGGTAAACTGAGCTGAACTCACAACTTGCTATGCTAAAGGTGAAAAAAAAGTAATAATGGTAAATCACAGCCATTTAAAAAAAAAAATATATATATATATGTCTGACTTATCCATGTTCCAAATGCANTTAAAAATGTCTGACTTATCCATGTTCCAAATGCAATAGAACTTTTTACTTTAATGTGTTCAAAATGTAAAGATCAGTTTGATTAACAAGGCAAAAGCTCATTTGCTTGTTTGCTACTTGGTCCAACTTCCTAAATAAGAAGTATTCAGTTCCTGTTATGACAAAACACCACCAATCTTTCTAGCTAACTTTGAGCTAGCTAACTAGCTAGAAGTTGTTTGCTGTTTTGTTTATCCAACTACCTAAAATACAACACATTCACTTGCCAAAATCCCCTGCCATAGTTAAAACTTTTCAACATACTCCTTAGTAACTTGCATCTAAAAAGTGAGTGAAAATGGATGGGCTAAAATCAGTAAAACCTAGCCTATGGCTAAATAAGTTAAATTGAATACAGCTGTTAAGTCATGTCTAGGAGGCAAGTACTGGCCTTACTTGTCATTTTTGTGAAAGAGTCTTGAAATGAATACGAACCACTTTTCATCATCATAGTCACAGCTGAAATTTTCACTTGAATGTGTCATGATCTGGGGCCTTATATACAGTTGACTGTATTTGGTGTATGCCAAAAATAGTCCATTTTTGCGATTTATCAAAACCAAACATGACAGGAAATTGTTCCTACCTCCACGGCAACTCTGACCCATAATCTAAAGGAACCCACTATTACCTTTCACACCACATGTTTCACGTTACAGCTGTTTGCAGAAATGAATAAAGATGCACATTCGATATTAATTCTCTGAGCGCACACACGGGGGGGAAAAAACAGGATTTTCAAGAAAACGGGAGATGATGTTAATAAGAACCTCAACCACTAAAATATCTTCTGTCATTGTGAAACAAAACTTACATGTTATAAAATACATTCAGCTAAATAAGGTGGACAGACTGGAGGCTGGAGGTCTAGAAGTGATACAACGCTTATGAAAACACAAGAGCTGGATTTCCTTTTATTTATTTATTCTTACGCAATGCTTTTTTTTATATTGTTGTCCCAATTTCTGTCAAGACGGTCTTTATTTCCCGCAACTCCTTGTCCACCTCGTTAATCACGGAGATTGTGTCCCTTTGCACTAGCCACCCAAACTGCTACCAATCTCAGATGTATCTGTACATATTTATTTTATAAATTAAAACAAATGACTAAATTACGGCATCACTATTGTCATTTAGCAAATGCTTTTCTACAATGCGATTCCCCACCCTGGAACCTGAACTTTGGTCTCCCGCATGGAGACCGATGCTCTATCGACAGATATCCAGCTTTATGTTCTGATGCCTCTGGCGTGTCTTGCCTTCTGACACTATAATGACAGGATCTGCTACCACTATTCTGTCTTTCTGACTCAAGTAATACCCAGGCTGTGCCCACCACTTAAAAACATTTTTTACATTTTTCAACGTGGTCCATTAGGATTACTTTTCTTTACCTCAGGTTTAAGATTATAAGTCATGACCAGGAGCTGCAGTCTATCTCAACATACACTAGGACAAAAAAAAATATACGTGCAAAATTTAATAAAATTTCTTAGCAAATATGTCAATTGATCACTGCTAAGTGGTGGATTTAGCAGGGATCACAAATCTAACCAAACAATCAAGCAGGTTTTCACTGCAACAAGGCCATATTGAAAACCTGCTGGACGCTGGCTCAAGAGGTCTAGAGTTGGTCATCCCTAATTTAGAGTTTCTAAGGTATTCCAAAGATATTGTTATTGTAGGTTTTACAGAAATTTGTCGTGGCCGAAACAGAGTAAACTATTGTTTAAACGTACTTGGGCATAGCACAAAATTTTGGGGGCTAAACACAAACCATCTTGTAGACTCCTATGCTGACTTGATCAATAGTTCTCACGCATATTTTTCCTCTCCTCAACCTCTTCACTACCTTTGCTTTCCCTGTCTTCACTTCACATCTATGGAAAGACTCCATACAAGCTAAACAGATATTATCTCAACCTGCATAATATACAATATGAAATCTACTAGATGCAAGTGTAAATAAGATTCTTTCATCTGAATCAGCTACAGATTGATTGTAAACTGAATAACAAGTGCCTCCATGAGCTCACCTTGTCTCACATCCTCAGTGATAATCTGGATATGATGATGGACCTGCTGCTGCTGTGTCTGTGTCTGAGGCCCATGTGGTTGATTATGTTAACCTTTGCTAATACAGAGATATTACAATGTCGCAGTCATACTGAAATGTTAAACATATATGATAACTATGCAATAAATCCTTTGCTAGGCTACCCCAACAACTACTCATTAGTACCTTCTGTCTTTTTGGAGACTTATTCTAATCTGTTTCTTACAACATGCAGGCAGGACAACTTTCTGACACATGGTACTCTATTCATAGTTAATGTATTGAATGAAGTAATAGGTAATAAAAGCCAGCCCTTTACAAGGTAAGATATGTTTGTAAAGGTAGAGTATTATTGTCCTCAGTTTCATTTGATTAATTTAAACATGATGGTAGATCAGTTGTTATGAATGTTACAGTTTTGGGGGTCTGGTGCATTCAGTTTTTTAGAAAACGCGATGCCAGCAGCATCTTCATAATCCCAAAATTGCAAGGAGTCCAGTAACACTAAACATGCCATGATTGATCGCTGGGAAAGGACTAAAATATTGATACAAAGTTGAACTATTTTTTTTTTATTGCTTGATCCATAAAAGTCAAATAATTGTTGGTAATATCTAATGAATTTCTTTATTATTTATATTAATTAATGTGTTGCCCCTAAATAAATACCAATAGGCTTCCTTCATGACAACTGCTGTTGGTACCAGCACAAATTGTGTTAGTTTGCATGTGCAGCTCACCTCTCTTCTCAAAGAAATGAGTANTGCTTCCTTCATGACAACTGCTGTTCGTACCAGCACAAATTGTGTTAGTTTTCATGTGCAGCTCACCTCTCTTCACAAAGAAATGAGTAAGAAGCTGCTTCTCACTTAATTTTCTCACCCTGCTTTGTCTTATCTTTNAAGCTGCTACTCACTTCATTTTCTCACCCTGCTTTGTCTTATCTTTTCTGGTATCCAGACTTCTCTTTCTTAGGGAAATACATGACTTTCTCTTCTGGCTGTCTGGCTGCACGCTGTATGTATGTAGCTTCGCTGAACCGTGTGTGGAATAAACCATTTTTCACAATTTTAGAGGGGTGATGGGGCCCTCAAAGAACACCCATCATAGTTGTCGATGCAGAACGCCCTTCGTTCAGCCAGATCCACTTTCATTATGACATTAATGACAAATAAAAAAAATGGAATACGATAAAACTTTTAATTACAGAACTTTTAAAAGCCCCCATCCAGCAGTGGCCCCTGGATAAACAGTACCTTTGACCCCTAGTCTGACATCACTGGTGTCCACACAGTTTAATTTAATCAATAGCCCCAAGTACAGTTGCTGTGCTATCACAAGGACTGACTTTGTCTTTGATCACCCCCTCCCTTCCTGACTGAACTGTAGTCTGTTGCTGAGCCTTACCCTCATGGCGATCTTATGACGCTGTCTGCCAAGCAGAACAGCTTGCTGTGATGACACAGACACTGAACCCCTATCCTGTTTTCATTCAAAACACAATTTAAACACCAAGCCGGTGACCCAGTTTTGCATCTGGACAACAGAGGTATTTAGTTATGGGATCTATTGTGTTGAATCCTTTGTTATGACGGAGCCACATGGGTATAACGGATAAAAACTCTGGTTTGAGGGATTTTATTTTCTTTTTCAAACACCATTTCTGTGGGAAAAAAAGGAAGAAAATCAAGCAAAACACAATATATATGCATGAAATGTTGCAGGAAAATATCTCAGCATGTTCTCAAGGCAAGTTTTCTGACATTTTTAAAAAATGTAGTGTGTATCTGGACTTGGACCCAACAAAAGTCTGCCCAAAAGCAGTTAATTGCAGCACTTTATCACCAAATAGCTCCTGGCATGTGCTGCACATCCCAGATTGATGATAGAAATCAGTCAAGGGGGGGTTTCTCCTATTAATAGATTGCATTCAGAATTTTTTGGGGTATTACATAAATAGCACAGAAGAAATGGATGTGGAGTTATATCATAATTAGTTGATGCATTAAATGATATCATTCTGAAAAGTACAGAAATGGTGTTTAATGACTAGAATTGATTTGATCTGTTCCAGTAAAATGACCTTTTAAAATCAGCAACAAAAGCAATACTCATACATTGCAGTACATTTAAAGGACAGTCATTATCTTCATTGATTAACCTTATTAAATACGAATAGATTACAAATAAGCTAATGTGTGTAAAGACTGAAGGACACCTTATTATATCATAGGACACTTAATTGTATTTTTGATGTCAGGGCTTTATGCATGCTTACAAACTCCAGATTCTTATGTAGTACAAGCTAGAGGTTAGCCAGTCAAATGAAAGTATGCCTTAAAGAAACTGATGAAGACTATTATAGAACCCACATAAACCAAATGGAATGGGTTAAATGCATCATTCTTATAAAGGTAGACAGTAATGATTACAGGTGAACTGTATTAGTAATGGCCTCCATCACTGCATGACATTTCCAGAAATGTCATGATGGAAATATCTCACCTTAACTATGGATATGCATAATGTGAAAAACTCTAGTTAAAAAAAAAACAGATTTTCCACATTTGGCATATTTTCTGAGCAACATTTTGAGGATTGCATTCTCGCCGACAACATGATCTCGTCCTACTAAGCATAACATTTGGGCATGTACAATTTGCCTAAACCTAACCAAACATTTTATTTTATTCTTGGTTGGTTGTAAGACTACCGTTTATGGGACATTACTTATGGGATTGCAACAATTGTGTCACCATGATCTCGTCCAGTTTAAAGTTATGCAGTATATACCAGGTATCACAACGTAACCACTTAATGTTTGCTTGTTTGCTGGTTGATAAGGTTTGCAGAGGTTCAATGAAGCATTAAATGATAATGTGAATTAAACATAGCTTGACATCACAAGGCCTACAGCATATCGATGCTTATACAGATCCTTGTAATATGAAATAGTAGCACAAAATAATTGTGTTTTGTTTGGTGCTTTTTTAAAGTAACACAAGTTTACTTGAATTAATCTAAAATGATTTTGTAATTACTTGATGCACTTATTGGCAATTGCGGTAAAAATAAATACTGTATAATCATATAACATATTTTATAAGATTTGTAATCAAACTGAGTGGAGCATGAATATACATGATACTTTGTTTCAGCTACTTCAAGCTACCAGTTGTATGTCAAATATTGCAGATATAAAATGACCACAGTCCTAAATTCATGTCTTTTTTTATCCTAAGGCAATCCTGTAAAATTATAATTTTAATACTTTGTGAATTTGCTTTTATAATTTCAAGTAAAAGAAACAAAGAAATGTCTCATTTCTAGGCCAAAACTGAACACTGTTCATTCTGTCTTTTTTACAAACCCCCCTCCTGCAAGCAGAAAATCCACTGATCACGGTTCAGCGAAAAGCCAGCAGCTGACACGGTTGTAACACATGTGAGTCAACATATGTGCCTGCTTTGGATCATCAGCAATACCTGCAGTTCTGTAAGATAAAAGGAAAAAAAAATCAGCAAAGCTTAGTGAACCTCATCATTGAAGTGGCAGACTTCCCTCTTTATAAATCCAATGCAAAACAACAACACATTCATATAAACATAATTTGTATGCTACATGTTTGTTGTCCCTTAAGAGATTATTTTGTTTGTCTGAGAAACACAGTATGAATTTGTAGAGTGTGATACAAGTTCGGGTTTGCCCTTAGAGTCTACAATAAGGAGAAAGAGGGAGATCAATATCCTCCAGGACAGTCTCAAGTCACAGTTGTGCTCTGTACATTATAACAAATCCCCTTATGTGATCACACTGCAGAAAAATTAGATGGTAGCCCAAAGTGTTTCTAATAATATTACAAGCTAATGACCCATTTCAAAAAGTGCCTTGCCCGGCCCACTTGGCACATTGAACAGGATCACTGATGGGCTTTCACGGCTTGAGAAGACGCGCAGACGCAGCAGCAGAAGCCATCAGTTCCTTCTTCCACTGAATGATGGCGCAATTAAATGTTTCATGGGGTGCCAACATTAGTGCCTACCACTGCAGTGGCTCCCAGCCATCATGCCTATTTTTTTTATTTTTTTTTACCTCAAAGACCTGACAGGCAAAGAACAAGGAGATGAGATGAAAGCAGATTTGTTATTTATCTTTCATTGTTTCACTGTTTTCTTCTGTTTGCCTTGTTTAAACTTTGTCTAACTTTGCCTTTATCTTTGCACTCTAGGGGCACATCTGAATCATATCAATTAGAAAGATAAACTTTAGACTTTTGGTCCAGAAATCATTTCTTCTTTACTGTGCATCGTTTTAGTGTGTAAACAGTAAAACACAGGAATAAAGACCTGTTATGAGTCCAATGGGAAATCAATCTGTTTGCCTTGTCTCAAGATGCAATGTGCATGTCATAAAACCCTTGTATGCAGGACATTTTTCTTTTGTTCTTTTCTGGAATTCTGACCTAAAATTAAGAGAAAGAATTTTCAGGGTTTTACAGCGTTTTTCTGATTGCAACCGGACCAGGGTTCACGTTCAAATGAACTGAGACCCCCACTTTTCAAGTGGACTAAATTTCAACTGAGCCTTCACACTGCTCCAAATGAACCGTTGTCATGGTTCCTGGGTTTTGGTGTGTTCTTTGGTTTGTTAGGTTTTTATCATGGTTTGGGTTTTGTCATGTTTAGGTCAGTTTATAGCTTTTCCCTCATGTGCTCTGTGTTTTCTGTTCCTGGCTCGTTAGATCACCTGGTCTGATTTCTCATTCACTTCACCTGTTCCTCATTACTCATTCTGTGTATATATGCTCCTTGGTTTTCAGTTGGCTTTGTCAGATCCTTATGTGGTTTATCCCCTGTAATGTCTGTTTCCCTGTCCCTGAGTTTTGGGAGAATAAACTCTTTGCCAGCATCAATTCGGCCTCCTGCCTGATCCGCCTGCGTTTGGGTCCTCACCCACACATAACAACCATGCCATCTGTGGAAGGGGACCAGGGCTTGTTTAAAGTGAACCAAACAATGCTAGTGTGAATAAGCCCTAAAAAATTGGAGGCAGTAGAGCAGGTCTTATAAAAACCAGGTTGGCAGTTTAAATCCTGCTTCATACTAGTTAACAGTGCCTGCGCAAAACTGTGTCCGGTCTCAGCTTTGTTAGTTTAAGGATATTTTTTGCTTCTTGTTTGGCTCTCACCACAGTGTTGCGTGTAATACATAATAGCTTACCTCCACTTTGATGGTCAATATTTGGAAAGTAGTTTTATGCTCTGGGGCCCTTTGTTGGACAGGTGGCTGACAGTAAAGTAAGTGAGGAGCTGTAGCTTCTGCATGCAGGGTGTACACTACACTGGGGAAGTGTCGTCCATGGTGCTTTACTGTGTTTTTAAATGACAGATGCATCACNGTGGGGAAGTGTCATCCATCACTGTGTTTTTAAATGACAGATGCATCACATTTTTCTCACACATTTGCACGTTAATAATCAAAAAGAAATAAAGCTGATTATGTACATATTGCAGGTTATACACTGATATTTTTTGGAGTTGGATTAAAGTTGGGGTAATTAGCAGACTTTTATTGGCTGAACTTGTGCTTATAGCTGTAATCGCAACATTGCAAATTCCTTAAAGAACTGAAGAACACTGGAACATTTCTAATTAAAAGGAGAAGTTTAAGGTCTGAGAAACTACACTTATTACACTTATCTTTTGTTTCTTTGGACGCTGCATGACGTTGCAACTGAGTTTCACTTTATGCACCATGTCACACCTTGGCCAGCGTAAAACACATTGGCTGTTTCAGCAAAGAAAAGCCAGAGAAAATTTTTAAAAGAAGATTTGGAAAAGAAAGAAGGAGCAAGTGACAAGAAAATCTCTCAAAGTTCTTTAGCGTGTCTTTCAGATCTGTAGAATTTATTGGGACAAACAACTCAAAGGTAAATATGGAATCAATTTAAAGATAGGCTGTGGATTCCATACTCTATTTGTCTCTTACAATGAACTACAGCTATGATTAAACATGTTAATATGAATCTATATCATGGCACTACTCATTATAATAAAACTTGAAATTTCTCCAGTTTTCCATCTTGGAACAGAGTACAGCTCAATGTGTATAAAAGGTCTAAAGTGCAGACAAAGTTTTATCAATGCAACATATGTAGTGCATTCTTCATTAAAGTGTGCCTAAAAGTTGGAATGCAGAGCTTTAAATGTGTAGTATAGATGAGTGCGGATAAAATCCATCAGTTCCAGGTAAATGTTACTGTTTCAGAGCATGCTGAAGATTTAAGCCAATTGCTTTTCTTTATTTATATGCTTTCTCAATGGTTATTCAGTTCATATCAAGTAGCAATGAGTGGTTTGTCTGGGAAAAGAGTAAAAAAGGAACAAAATGTAGCAACTGAGACGTAAAGGATTGGCCAAAATGTTTATCTTGTTCCAGATAAAAAGGAATGATCAATGTCCTGAAAGCAATTCCAATCATGTTAGATGTGGAATAGCTAAGAATGAACATCCAGTCATTAGGGTTAACCCAGTTATTGACATAGGCTCAGTCAAAGTGGGCCAGAAGTGACAAACATTCAGCCATGTTGTAATCAGGAGCAGATTAGTCCTATTTTGCATAAATATGAGGTGATGACATGCACAACAGATAAAGAGAGATTAAGGAAGGATTACAGAGATGGTAATGGTGATCCATTATTGCAAAATGGAAGGTAGGTTAACTGAAAATGTGTAAATACTGGCTCAGAAAAAGGCCAAATTAAACATGTTTTTCTTCCATGTCAGTCCAGCACTATGACTTATTGCTTGTCTTGCATCCACCACCACCCTAATGCCACCTACACCACCCCAACATCGATGACTCAGAACTCTGTCCTCTGCCAAGATCCTGCTCCCACCTCGATCCCACCCTCATGTAGTATAAGTCTGCACCAAAAACTTTGGTTGTGTTTCAGTAAACTGTTTCATCTCACATTTTTTGGCAAAGTCTCTCATAGCTGAAATACTGTTACCACTGCATACATGGACAAAATAACAGTTTTTAGGGCTTTATAGGAACTGTATATGGCAGCCACTGAAAGGTCAAATTTTAAGGTTGGGTTTGTAAGCTAGGTTTTCTGATCATCTTCCAAGCATCACAGCTCAAACTACATGAGCCAGTTCTGTGCAACATGGTAAATTGTAGAAAATGTTTTTCAAAGGTATAAAATCACAGAATTATTTTTACATTCTACTTTCTGGGAAACATATACTGTATGTAATAGGGCATTTCTGCCAATAAAGTTCATGAAACTCCTCAAACTGAAACTCCAAAGCACTACCACAGACCTACTAAACATTTCAAACACAGTTTATGTGCTTGCCTGAAATTTCAAGCCAGTCTATCAAGTTTTCTTCAAACTCCCAAATGTTCCATATCCACATGTACTGTATGTAAGACTAATAAGGGAGCTATTGATTTTTTTCTGTGCCACTATAAATCTTTGATGAGGACTTTTGGAGAGCTCTGACAGACTTTGGCAAGCTCTGGTTTGAAGCTTTATTTTTTATAGTGTTTTTGATTAAATGCAATGAATTGCTTTTCATTTGAATTTGTTGCATTGAAAGATGCAACAAATCATCTATTAAAATAATCAACAATGCAGATGATAAGCAGTGAACTCTGATATAGAACGAAGCTCTGACATGTCACCTTTATCTCAAATCTGTCAATAAGTTGCCGACTGCTTTTCAATCTCCTTCAAACACGCTAGCTTCTTAAAATACTTGTTGATGTTTTCAGGACATCTATGGGACAGATTTAAAGTTGTTTGGGACAAATCAACAGACCTTGTCTTAAAATCCCTCTCAGCATATGAATTAGATATGACTCACAGGTCACATCCACCAAGGTTTTGGAGTTCCTCAAGTCTTAGAGACATACTTTCACTGTCTGTCCGGGGCTTAGGACCATCCCCTGGCAAAATTACTAAGTCCCTGAAGTCTCTTATAAGGATTTTTGAAGCTCCTTATTTGGAATTACAGCAAGTCCTTAATCTTGTGGATTTAAAAGAAACTGATTGCTCTGTAAGAAAAAAAAATACTGTTTAATAGGGGAAAACAAATTTTCTATCAATCTCATACTTAAGCACTACAAAGAACTATAGCTTAAACCCCTCAACTTCAGCTCAACTGGATCTTACACTGCATTACAAACTTTGCTACGTTTTTATAATCATATATCTACATTTCCTCTCATTTGCATCCAAACTGCTGCAGTTTCTCTTATTTTTTAAAAGTTGTCTTGAGCCATAGTTTTCAAAGGTCTTATAAAAAATTTTATTTGGTCACTTTTTTTTTTTTTTTTCATTAATTTCCAGTTCATTTAAGCCACTTAATACCGACCTATAAATCATTAACTTCTTCAAGGTAACACGATTCATGAGAAAATTACCATTACGAACCAACAAGATGATATCCAAAGAGTTGATTGACCTGGTATATTCGGGTACGTGCAGTATATTTTTTAAATGAAATGAAGACAATTGGACAAGTGGAAGACAAAAAAAAAGAAGTGCCAAGCCTCAAGAAAAGTATTTTTAAGTGATATTTTTAAGAAATAAGAAAATAAATCCAGCAAAGTCCTCACAGGACTTGAGAGAAACATCCGGCCTGTCAAGTGATCAATCTACTGTTCTGACCATCAGAAATGGTTTCTGTGGAAGGCTGACTACCAAGAAGACATATTGAGGAAAGGAGTCAGGGAGAAACATTTGAGGAATACCAAATGAGAAAAGAACACACAAGATAAATCCTCCCCAGAGCCTGGACCTCAACATTATTTAAGGAGTGTGAGATTATCTTGACAGAAAATGGAAACAAAAGCAGAAAAACTTTGGAAAGCCTTTCAAAAAGTCTGGAGAGCTATTCCCAAGAACTACTAAAATCAGTACTACATCAAATCCTGACCTTAAAACTCTGTGTTTTTGACTTGTTTTAATGATATACTGACATTTATTGTGTACAGTCCAGGAACAGTGGTTTCCATGCAACATCCTGGGGCTGAAAACAACACAGCTTTCATTTCCACTCAGGGGCATCATGTAACAGCGGTGTTGTGCCAGTTGTTGGTGTTTTTCACATGCTAGCAACTGGGTACCAACACTGTGGCTGTTTTGAGTGTCCACCAGATTCAGCACAGAAAAGCATGAGGACATTATTGAAAGAAGCAAGAAAAAACATTTAAACAAATTTCAATAAAGTGTAATTGTGATTTGCAGGTGTTTCCATTGAATGGAGTTTAGCGCATTAGCCGTTACTCGTAAAAAGCCGTTACTCCGTTAAAAAATCTCATTCCGTGAGACTCCACTTTGAGGAGGAAGGAGATTTCTAATTCTTTTTGAAACTGTGTTTCTCTTAAAGATGGCAGTTGTAGTTTTTTTCTTTTATTATTTGTAAAAAGATTTCTGTCACCTCCTGTGTGTACCCATACTATACCGTCTTTACTTAAAATGAACTGGTCATGTGAGCCCCTACATCACATACAGGGACATGTAAATGTGACAAAAGTGTTTCTGTTACACTTCTGTGAAACACTTCTAAATCAAGGCATCTGAAAAACATGAGTGTAAAAACATTTAACTGATATAAAGGAGGTTTTTCAAAATTTTGGTGTTTCCATTACCATTTTTTTTTATTGCGATATTTAAGTTTTGTGCAATTTTTGGGGTAATCTACAGAGTATGAGTCAAATTGGGCTGATGTTTAATAGCTGGTGAAAGCTGTAAAAAAGAGACCAGTTGCAAGACAGATGCTGAACTAAGTTTCGTTGGGGGCACCAACGTGCAAAACATTCTGCCAAAGTTCATAAGTGCCATTTAACCCTTAAAACTCCAAGCCATAGTTTGCTATTTTTAGCCCGCTTGATATCTAATGTAAACCCTTTTTAATCACAATCCTATAGCACCTGTAATACAATCCTATAGCATAATCATATAACACCATAAAGGCCAACCAAAACAGCTAAACGCAATTTATTACTAGCAACACTTTGTAAAAATAAGACATAGATCAACAGTGACCAAGCTTTTTCTGAGCTGCATATCATTCATTCAAGTCCTGGCTTCCAGAAGAAAACAATATTGGAGTTGAAACAAACACAACAAAAACCAATCTATTTTCTATAGGGCTTACTCCAATTTAGGGTCACAGGGAAGCAGAAGCCTATCCCAGCAATTAACAGATGCGAGGCAGGGTACACTCTGAGCAGGTAGCCAGTCTATCAGAGGGCCAACACAGAGAGACAAGCAACCATTCACAGTCACTCTCTCCTTATGGAGAACTTAGAGTAACCAGTTAACCTAACATGCACGTCTTTGGATTATGGGAGGGAGCCGGAGTAGAACGCACAAGGGGACAAGGCTTGAAACAGCGACCCTCTTCCTGTTAGGCAGCGATGCCATCCACGGACACACATAAACTCTTTACAGTTATTTATGCTACAATTTACCTATTATACTCACAAAACTCACTCCAAGTCAGCTGGTTATTGACTCCACCGTGCATCAAAAATTATTCTTGGCTTTATAGGACCATTACTTTTGTTCTTTTCATACAGACATAGAACTTTCTTGTCACATATTGAGCATTGACTGCTCCTGATTGGACATTGTAGCCAATTCAAGCTCTCTAATTGGACAAAAGTTTGTCAGGAAGTGCCTGCATAATTTATGGGTCACAACAGAGAATCTAAAGCTTGGCTCCAGAGTTTAAAGCAGTGCTGTACCCTATTGAGGTTTAAATTCATACACAAACATTTGAACATTCTTTGCTTCAAGCTTTACGTGTTCCTGTCATTGCATTCTTGACACTGGAAGTCAAATCAATTAAATCATTTTTCACCCATTGGCCTGCATCATAAAAGCTGCAAAAACTGAGCAGACTTATTTCACTACATGGCACATAAGCACTTTTTATTTTAGATATTTTTTTTTTCTTTTCACAAAGATCTGGGACATATTAAATATTTATCCCTACTGTGGATTTAGAATCCATGTTGCAGTTGTTTTTTTTTTTTAAAAAACTCCTAATTAGCAGGATGCTGAGGCATCTCTCTCTCTCTCTATACACACACACACACACACACACACACACATACACACACATATATATATAACTTGTTTAGTTATTTTCAGTCCTGCAGGAGATTTCCGGATGCAATCAAGAACAGTTTTTTTATAGCACTGTGATTGTAGCTCATACACCTGCAAAGAATTTGTTTTCAGGAGAGCACGAGATACTGAGGACACATCTTTGCACACAATCAGCAGCATAATGGTAGTCATCAGTTCAGTTTATGTTGCTCAGCTGAAGCTACGGCCCCACATGCATTTTCAGATTTGCATACCACAAAACATCAAACACACAAGTCTCAGCTTGCCTGGCAATGATTGTTAGGACTTGATGCTACATGACCCAGTACGCATGGCTGCGTATGGCGAGAGAAAGCATGCACACTTGTACCTTTCTTTTTCTGCATTGTGTGTTGGTGTGTGTTCAGCCCCCTCAAGAGTTTTGTTGTTTTTACGCTTACTGAAGCCAGCATGTGCTTTTCGATACCACCCACCGCAAATCCCACAGCCTGCGCTAATTTGTTCCTGATGACAGCGTCACACACGTTCACAAACACACTTCAGGATTGCTGTTTATCAGATCGGTGTGTGTCACCAGGATCCGTCAAACTCACTAACTCAGCTGTAATTGATGAGTTGATGAATTCAGAACTTCTGCAAAGGTCCTGCACACGTGGGAACTTTGCACACGGTACACACAGACTCAACATCCTGAGCTCTGTGCACACACGGAAATCTGTGTCTAACTAACATGATGAATCACACTAAAACCCCTTGAGGCTTCTTTCTCTCTTTTTCAACATTTTTTTATGATCCATCCAAAGGGTGGATAGGACACTGTTCAGGCTTTTGACTTTCCACTGCCATCTATTTCAACACTCTGGGGCTCCAAAGCCAGTCATATCTGCTGTGAGCAAGGTCACACACTTTTGCAAGAGCCCCCCCTCCTCAAACTCCTGCATCTCATTCCCTTCTAATGCACACTTCCGAAGGTGCATACAGAGATTTGTGTAACTGGATACATACCACTTCTCTGCAGGAGCTTGAGCCTGCTGTCAGTTTGGAGTAAAAGAGGCTGAGAGCTCCCAGAGGTTGGCCTTTTCTTTCCTCTGCTGGATTCCCCCCAATTCTCCTCACCCCCTCTCCCCTCATCCCCTCTTTCACACAATTCTCTTCTTTCCATCTTCATTTCCCCACCTCTTTCTCCCACCATCTTCCCTCACACCACCATCAGCCCCATGCTCTCTATGCTACAAGCACATCCAGCCTCTTTTTGCTACATCACCCTGTGGGCTATTTTTAGCTGCCTTGCTGCACCTCCACAAATGAGCCACAGTCTCTTCTGACTTAATGGGGATCTTATTATGCGACACCGGCGGAAAGTTAGACTAGAGTAAATCTCAGAAGATCAAATCTCTTTGATACAGGGGGCTTATGTAGCAGAGCAGGTCCCCAAGTAGACAATACAGTCTACACATTTGCATGTTCTTTGGGTGTCCAGTCCCCCTTCCCTCTTTTGCACTGAAGGATAAAAAACAAAAGAACAAAAAAGACCAAAAACAAAAAAATAACATAAAGATAAAATAAGCATTCAAACTATGTCCTCTTTGCTCTTTGTTTTCAATCCCCATTGGAGATTTTCAGGGATTGGCTGCTTTCATGAACATTTTTTTCCAACTTGCACCCTTGTTTTGTTACATACCCTGGCCTGTGGCTGTTTTCCTTTTGTCCTTTTTTTTCCAGCGTGTGTCACAGAGGTGTCAACACCAGGGGATATAAAGGAGAGGATGACCTTTTTTTCCGCTGTCTCAAGTTTTGCCGTCTTTTTTCTAATGAAGCTAAAGCTTTTCATGGTTTTTGGAGTCTCCTTGAAAAATATTAAGCTTTTTATTTGCATAAGCCGCCTTATGGCTTTCAGTGAATACGTCCACTGATGGAGTAAATTGAGTGCACAATTACAATCACATGCATCACGTGCCAATAATGTCCTGTTCATTCTGTAAAATAAAACTTAATATTCTGTACATGAATTATTATGTAAAATATGTGTATCGTTCACAGGTGTTCATCGTCCATCTAGCAGCAAATCAAAGATGGTATGTACTGATTGGGATCCTTGTACCACACATAGCTTGCTAAAAAGATGAATAAAATAAAATAAATGGCTCAAATTTCTGTTCAGTTCTGTATGTTTGGTGTAGTGATGAAAGTAACTGCTACAAAATAAATAAATAACTAAAAATACTTTGGCTAACATGGGCATGACAAACCATGGTTATATAAAGCTAAGTTCACCATGCTAATCTTGCATGTAATATGTTAACTAGCATGAACTGGTGTAACAGCTATTAAATTAATTAATATATTTTATGCTTCACTACAACAAAACTTAAGACCTTAAAAGAAAAAAAAAATGTTTCTAACGATTTTTGATGGCTCAGTGACATTTATTTACTATATTCCTGGAGCCACCACACACCGAGCAGTATCCCAAGGCTGCGAAACTTCACATCTGGTTCTAGTCTGGAATCTCGCATTGCAGCAGATTTCTGCTGTATGCACCATGCCTCAAGTTAATTTTTTAAATTTTTTTATTTATTTTTTAATGGCTGATTCATCAAAGAAAGGCAGGATGAGCTTATCAGAGGAAGAGTAGAAAAGAAAGAGAGAAAAGGACAGAGCAAGAGATAAGCCAAGACTGACTTTTGCTAACTGGAAAGAGCTCTGAGTAGAGGAAGGATGCAAGATGGATGCAAAATTTGCTGGTGTTAGGGGATGTCTCACTGAAAGAATATACCTTAGTTCAAGACTTTGTTTAATCTAAGTTTTGATCAGATTTGATCTTCTGAACTAGCATGTTTAAATATAGTAAACATCTGAACTCGGTGATGCTTCATTAAGCAGTATTATGGGTAAAGGCAATGGGAGAACAACTTCTATAAAAAAAAAGAGGGATTATGTACCTTAGAAAGATTGATCATGGTAAACTGTGTAATAATATTGTTCTTTTTTTTTATGTATATTATTTTATCACTAATAACCTTTAGTTCTATTGCTGTTCATAGCTGTCCCTGGGATGGCAAAATTACCAATGAAGAAAACACTTCATAGTCATTCTTCTGGTGAAATGGCCCACACGACATCCCGATCAGAAAAGGATCTTGCGGTCAACAGGAGTTTTCTGTTTTTTTGGAAAAAAGAAGTGTCATCCTGAGTTCATGGGTGTGTTCCAATCCATGCACTTCTATAGTTCGAACACTACATTTAAGTGCATAGTGCGCTGACACAGAAATTTCAGTAAAAACTCATACTAAACGGACGCCATCTTGCTGACTTTCAACCAGTGTTCCAGAGCTGAATAATGGCGGCCACTGACCCAGCAGTACCAATGCAGGTGGAGGCTATAAGTATAAAGTTATTCGATCATAATTCTAATATAAACAGCAGCATGCTACCTATCTCTTCTAATCCTCCCAGTTATGGATCTGATCATTTGTTGGAGGCTGCAGTAGAGTTAGCACATGTAAATGTTAGCAGTTTTTTAGCCACTTTCGCGGACATAGATACAAGCTACAAGTGTCAGAAATTATGAATGCTATAGGTTCCGCATGCTTATTTATGATTGTTGAACCTGATGATGACATGCAAACACGTACTTGAACATTATTTTGGATTTTGGAAGAACTTGGACGGATTATCCTAAAATCAAAGTATATTAATGGAGTGGCGCTGCCATTAGGCAGTATGTAGGAGGGTCATATACCTTAAAATAATGAAATATGCATAAGTTCTAACTCATGTTCAGCCTGAGGAGGATCCTGAGTTGGCGTTGGATGCAACATAGTTCACAGGTGTGGTTAAGTAATGAGTAAACAAAAGAAGGTAAGATCAAGAGTTGGAAATTCATTCTGTAAATTAAAGCAGGCAGAAGAATCGCCGTCAAATGCTGGTCCTTCACTACCGGTAAGTACAAAATGTTAGTGCTCCATCTGGGTCAGCACTGACCCATAATAGTGTGCACTACAGAAGGTAGTGCTTGGTGCGCACCACACACTACCTTCCAGTGCACTCACGTAAGTGTGTGGTTTGAGACACACTCCATGTTTTCAAGTGAACTGCAGGGTATGAAAAATGGCTTGGCAACATTTTTTTTTTCTTTAATGTTTCTCAAGGATAGCACAATAGCATGCAAGGGTTTACATACCTTTTAAGTTTATTAGACCTAACATGAGCTACTGGTAAGGAGCAGTCACCATGACGTCAGGGTAGTTTTGTGCTAAATCATGGATGAAATATGGAATACAATGACAACTCCCATTCCCTTTTGTGTCAAGATAATAAGGTAATGCATAGAATTACCGAACACCACAGGCTCTGCAAAAAATAACTGGGGTTTCCATATGAGGCTGTCTGAGGTGACTCTGTGATCCGTCTTTCAATGAAATTTTGGGCTGGTGCAGGAAAACGTCAGCTGTCAATTAAAGACTAATAAATAAAGTATTGGTGGAACAGGCTTTTCTCGCTTTGGACTAAACAATAGTTAGTCAGTGAGATGAGGCAGGAAGGATGCCAGTTGCAATTAAGAAGAGTCAGTGTTCAGTGCCAAAATATGAAATGAAAGATTTAATGTGATTCTAGGCAAGGCAAGGCAGTTTATTTG
>CM047998.1:18153822-18175008 GCA_026261665.1 Melanotaenia duboulayi
TGTGTATCATCAGCATAACTTTGATAATAAATGCTATAGTTTTGTAATATTTGACCCAAAGGGAGCATATTCTACAGTGTATAAGCGAAGGGAGCAGGGACTGTAGTATTATGTGTTATTTTGCAACTTACCTACAATATTTAAGCATTTGAATAGATTGAATAGAATTGAAATGATTGCCCAATTCTAGGAAATATTTCATAAAGCCTTATCCAACAACCTAAACATATTTGTTATGGTCCATTTGGATTATTTGGTTGTTTTTGTAACACATGGACCCCTCGGAGACAATGGAAGGTTAACAGATCTTTATTACTAGGAACTTAGATAACAGATCTTACTGATGCAGACCCTGGCGGAGCCGACTGGAGATACCATAAGCCAGGAAGTGAAAGGGAGTGAGTCCATTGAAAACACATTGCAAAATTCAGGTAGTAATTATGTTTACATCAGAAATTGCTGTTTCTTCTTCTACTGTTTACAGACAGTTAAACTATTCTGTGTATGTAGCAATAAAATATCTCATTCAAAGTAATACAAGTTCCTTTCAGTGTACAAACCACAACTACATTTCAAAAAGCATAAAAGAAACATTTCAGAAGAAATTTTATACAGTAAAATATTCCTGAAATAAAAGAATAATAAACATTTCTTACACTTTTTGAAATATGGAACTATTTATTTATTTTAATTTTTTAAATTTAGATTTTTTGGCTTTGTAAAAGGTTCTTTTCCCTCTACCTCACAGAAATATTGTATGAATTTTAATTAGTATGTGTGTGCTGAGTTTAAATTTTCTTCATTTACCCCCCAGAGAGCATTAAAAAAATACAATACTACCTTTTTATAATTAATTTTCTGAACAATTAATTATGACATTGTCAGTAAATGTGTTAAGTGGAAAAACAAAAAACTATAAAAAAAAAGGTGGCTGAATTAAACCTATTCTTGGAAATCATCATTATTAAACTAAGTTAAAATTAATCCTCATAGCAAGAGTGAACATCAGTAAGACTCACAGTCTGAGTCTTATTCACCTTGTTTTTTAAATCCCTGTGCAATACAAACCCTATTAAAACAGCTGTTTTTATTGTTTACATTTAACATTTGTAAAGATAAAAAAAATGCCTCAAAAAGGATTTAGCTTCAAAAGGAACCCTCAATAGCAAAGCAGAAATGTGACTGAGTTGACACGTTTTTGAGGGATTATTTTCTGACAGAAGCTACCATTCATATTGTGCTGTAGGTGTCAGGTGGCTGACAGTAAGCAGAGCATAATGTAATGCAGCACTGACATGAAGACACTCAACTGTGGCACAATGAAATAACGATTAAGCAAACTCTGGCAAAACTCAAATTAGGGCCTTGTGTTTACTATGATGGATTACCTTCCCGGAGCTCTGGCAGTTTTCAAGTTCTTTCAAGTATAGAATTGAGTGGCAGTTCATGGCTTTTTGTGAATGGATAAAAAGCCTCAATACTTTTGGGAGAACAATCCTTTAATCCTTCAACAGTGTATGAATGATCTTTTTCTTAACCTCTATGTTTTACATTACAGAGAGGCTTTGAAGCAGAGTTGCAGAATTTTGCTGGTGGTGCTTGTGGTGGTCTTCGAGTTAAATTAGGTTGCATGTTTTCATATAACCTATCAACCCTTAATTCATAAAAATAGACCATTTTAAAATGTACTACATTTATATTTCCCTTTAATGCTCCACCTAATGGCCAGTATTAATGCCTCTGTATAAGACAGAAAAACACAATGGAGTCACAAACAAAATTTCCCAGCAAAATAAAAATGTTGCAACCTTTGAAGAAACCTTGATTACTTTATGTGCAAGACTATATTTCTCTTGTGCTGCTTTTCTTGGAGATGGAGCCCCTGAATTGGCGTGTTACCGATAAAAATAGACCTTAATGTGGCAGCTGACTACTCAGCTGCAGCCTGTTCAGTGAGAGACAGAATGAAAAAGGACCACAAAACAACTGACAGGTATTGTATTGTCAATGAGAAATAACTATGATTAACCTTACAACAAGCTAGCAGACTGTGCAACCACAAGTATAATCTTATTCGGTGAGATGTAAAATACTCAATTCGAGGAGAATAGATGATCAACCTGGATGTCAAAACTTACTTTAGTAAAACATCCCTTAAACATTTAATTTTCTCTTAAATTTGGGCAAGTTTCCTTCTGTCATAAGACATAAATCTTGCTCTCCAGCTATATCCTAACAAGCTGCAAAGACACAAGCAAGAAAGGTTTTTGTGAGGACAATATTCTCCCATTTGGTTCCTAACAATATCAGCTGACATAGTTCACACCGGGGTCTTAGTGACTCCTGCAGGGGGTTCTTGAATTGAACAAGATGTGCTTATATCGAGGCTCAAAATGGACAAAGCAACCTTAGAGGCACATTTGAATAATAAGTATCCTTAATCTCATATGACTGTTTTAATATGTTTACTATGATTATCATTATTTTAGGCCATACTATGAAGTTTAAAGGCTCATAAAACATTTATGTCTACACTATGAGAAATTTATGGTTAGCAGTAATAGATACTAATACTAAAAATATCAGATATATTAGAGGCAAGCAAGAATTCTAGTAAAGAATTCATGATCTTGTGCTGTTCAGGAATGGCAACTCTTGATCTGTCTCTTGTAACTGATTTTTTTTTTCTTTTTTTTCTGTGCATAAACACCAAAATAACTCCCAAGAATAATCCATTCATTCATCTATCCGTCCATCCTGTTTTTTATTTTTATTTATTTATTTATTTTTTTGCTGTACCTACTTGGTCGGATGTGGGGTCATGGGGGAAATGGATCCCAGCTGCTATGAGGCAAGGGTCAGGGTACATCATGGACAGTTGCTCATCCATCACAGGGCCCAAAGAGAAACAGTCAGTAAATTTCATTAAACCCATGGAGGGACAGTAATAACAAATAAGGTACAAATGTCTATTGTGAACCATAACCAACACTACCATAACTACCATAACAACCATAACCACATAACAATCAAGCTGTTTGACTAGGTTAAGCCATAAAAAGCTACCTGGTTAGGTTAAGGAACACATTGCGTCTTCTCTTTAAACAGATTCTTTAGTAATGTATTGCATATAAATATTTGTGTCTTGGCCTTTCAGATGACATGTCCTACAGCCTTGCTAAAAGACAGACAACATACTGGAACAAAGGATCCCACCACAGTGAATTACTTTGAAAGCTGTACTGGGTGTCATGTAAAAGCTGTGTTGTTGTCCATCCTGATGGATATCAAACATTTTTTTGTTACTATTTCAGAATGTGCCTTGAGTCCCGGTCCAGAGGGGAAGCATGTGAGATATTGGCACATTGTAATGATTTGACCAAACCAGCTCCCCTTTTATATTAGAAAAAAAGCCAGTAAGATCCCATGTGTGAATAGAACAATTCTCTAGGGAACATCTGAGAGTATACACACTGATGACAGTAATCAGCATGAATGAGCAGGGAGCCCCTCACGCTATCCTCAAAATACTATGAATAAAAACATTAAATTTATGCAAGAAACTCTTTACATTATGTCCTTCTTCCTGGTACTAAAATAAAATACTTGCAATATTTCCAAATGTGAAAATAAACCACACAGTTTCTAATATGGTGCAATAAAAAAAAGTTGCCATGGAGTTATACTGTAATGTAAAACCCAAACTAACCTTTATATCCAAACCACAGATAAAAACACCTGGAAAAGTTTCTGCAGAAGTCCATTGTCCTCTGGGATGTTTATCCATCGTACTAACTGTTCTATACCAAAACAGAAACAGAGGATGGAAATATGCTGGTTAATTTCCTTTTTGGTTGCTGATCATGAAGCTGCTGCAGCAGAGGACACAACTGGGGGAAAAAAAATGATAATATGAAATACTCGCCAGAAATTCTGAATGAGACAGAGATGAAAAAGATGAGAGCCACTGCCAAACCGATGTAATTCTCTATTAGATATGCCTCACATGGGCATTCACATGGAGAGGCTGGCTATCAGCATTTTTGGCTGGTGACTATAATGCTAAGGCTGAGAACCTACTAAATCTACTGCTTAGTTTACTAGCTGAACCAAACTGGATAAGCTCCTCTGTTGGCTTGTCTTCTTTTCTATTTAATTATTAATTGTGAGGTATAGTACCACCACTTACTGTTGATTTGGCCGTTAGTGCAGTTTGTCACTGCAATTTAAGGCCCATTTATGTTCCCTTAAGAATGCAAATAGGGATGTCTGGTTCAGACATTGTCATACGTCGCTGTCCTCATACTTCCATGCATTTCTTATGTTGCCATGGTTATAAATTTAATTCCTCCAATTGGGAGCAGCGCTGAGTTCAGAGTTCGCTCCCAACGTCAGTTTTAGACACTGGTTGGCGACGGTAATACACTTAACGCTATAAAATAGTTTTGAACTGCTCCCCAAGCCCACAACACTTGCATGGCCTTTCTTCCAAAGCTAGCACAATTTAGCAGTTTTCATTCTTCTATTCTTTTTTCTGTTCCTCTTCTTCTTCTCTGTTTTTTTTTCTTTCTTTTTTTTGTTTTGTTTTGTTTTTTTTGTTTTTTTTGTCGCTGGTAGCATGTCAGTTATTCTGCTCAGCATTGCCCCCACGATTTCCAGTAGTAGCGTGGATCGAGTAACAGATGACTAAGCTTCGAGAAAAAGGACCAAATTACGTGCACAAATGACGCAGTAGATGGAAGAAACTGTGCATCTTCTGCATCAAGCATAAATGGGCCTATGAAGCCTCAGTTATGCTGTTAAATATACTGTTAAATATGCATATAGATGTAGCTTTCTACCCATCTTTTGCATCCTTTATGTGCCTATTTCAGTCAATCTTCTGATTGACTGGAAATCAAGGGGGATGTGTTGCACAGTATAGCTTATGCGCAACCAGTGAAAGTATTAAAAGAAGCCGCAGAGTATATAATGGCTGCACAGACCACTGCTGTTTACAGTGCTGCCTCTTTTTTGTATTTTTCTGAGAATGTACATTATCACGATCTCTTTCACCTTTGCCATATCTGCTATTGTCCAAAAATGACTTCAAAACTTGGAAGTGACTGTAAACTATGCACAGCTTTCTAGTGGATGTTTTGCAAAACAATGACGATCATGGAGATACCTACATATGTATGAAAAGGGAATATAATGACACTTTAGACAAAAAATAAAATAAATAAATAAACATAAATTGCTCAAGTATGGTGGATAGAGCCATTGCAGTGGTGAATTTGATGTGCATTCTTTCTTATGACCAGCTATGTAGTAAAAAAAAGGACTGATTATATAAAGATCTTTGTTAAAATCACCCTCTAAACATCTTTGATCAGTTAATGGTGTTAATTGTTAGTTTCATGTCCTATTCAATAAAACATTGAATCCATTTTGTGATTTATGACCCCATTTCCCATAAAATCTTAATTAGAATTTGTGCTATTGAGCTGCTGCCCTATGAGTGTACATATTTGCCATGGTCTTCAGTCAAATCCATTGGTTGGTTATAATTTCCAGAGGAAGATCACAGTGACCAAAACCCAGAACCTGAGACTTCAATTCGGACAGTTGGAAGTTTAGAGTTGGCCTCTTGTTTATTTTTCTTTTTTAATGCATTAACTTTGATGATCTTCATAGACTCAAACTTTTCTTTCCGCAGACAGTTCATGGCTGTATTTATGCTCTCATCAACAACTCTGCAATGACCCATTTGCACCTTTGGAAGTTTGTATGAAAGCTTTCTTGTTTCTGATACATTCTTGTTAGAGTAATTTGTTTTTAATATCTGCTTGTAGTCAGTCTGCTTTTTCATGAATGCTTAGATCTCATATTATTTGTAATATTGCTTCCCAGTTTCTTCATTTCCTTTTATTGACTGATGTTATTTGTGTAGTCTAGTTTTTCTCTGTTGGCTTTTGTCTGTTTTGTCGTAGCTGTGCTGTTCATCATTATGTTGTGCTCTTTTTCTCCATTAGTTGCATGGATGTGTAGACCCTTGAGAAAATTATTATGGATCTAAAAATGTTTATTAGGATGTGTTTGGCCCAAAAACACATAATGAGATGGAAAGTAAGTTCTAAAAGACTGTGAACTCAGCACCGACTGAAGTTGGTGGTATTGATCAACCCTTGCTGATAACAGTGTTAACCAGTTTTCCATCTGTCATAATGGCTCACAGCCACTTTCAGCTGTCCTAACAGGTTTTTTAGAGGGATGTTTTGGCTTCACACTAAAGATTAGGCTGTCTTCGTTAAGGAAAAAAAAAATGAGTAAGAAAAATTTTATTTGATTTTGTGGCATTTACATTGTCTAATGCATTTTCAAAACATGTGCAGGCTTGAAGGACAAATATGTCCTAAATATAAATTTCTGCATTTTTTTTATAATACTTGTAGGTGAAGAAATATTCTCATCTCTTTTAATACTCCACCCCCTTCCTTTTTACACTTTCCACTGACGTCTTAGCTTTACATCTTATGAGGTGGTCTTATGAGCCTGGTTTAAATCACAAAAACATCAAATCAATTACCAGATATGCTGTGGGAAATTCATGATTTTACTTTTCATGCTGGCCACAAAATATTCCCTCTTTCAACTAGAGATGTTTATAGACCCCAAAAAATACAGGTTTGGGGGAAGAAATCATGGTCGAGGAGTAATCTGAAAGCAAGGTATTTAGCTGAGACTTACAGTTTGATTCTTGTTTGGAACTACTCCTTTAAGCCATGTCCTATTGTTCTTTAACATGCTACTTCCAGTCACAGTCACGATTGAATTAGTTTGAAGTTGATTCACATGGTTTACATTGTGTTAGGAATCTTAATTCTGTTTGGCTTTTATTTTGTTATGTCGCTCTTTATGTTCACTCTCTTTGTGGTTCTGAGTTCCTGCTGGGCATAGTGGGAGGTGTTAGTGGGGGATTTAGTTCACTTGCTCCTATTCAACCCAGTATACATAAGATCCAGTCTGCAGTCCACTCATCGCCAGATCGTTGCATCACCTAATGGTACAAAACCAACCAATGACATTTTCATTTCATCTTACAAAATTTTCTCACTTGCTTGAATATATTGTTTGTTTTGGGAAACTGGTAGTTATAGTCAAGCCTCACAAATTTCCTAGCTGTTTGTTTCAGTAAAGTCCTTTCACTTTGGTTCCAGTTAAACTGGTGTGAACACAAGCTGGTTTACCAGAAAGCACCAAGGTTCTGAGACTTAAGATCAGAGCTGGAGCCAGAGTCAGAACCAGAACCAGAACGGTGTCTGTCCGTAAGCACCATGGAAGCTTATAGAAAAACAGCCAAGGTTCAAAGAAAACCTTTGACAGACCTTCAGAAAGCCTTGAATACTGAGGCTTAAAAAAAAAAGTTATTATTGACAAAATGANGAATACTGAGGCTTAAAAAAAAAAAAGTTATTATTGACAAAATGAAGTATTTTGCAATATTTTTAATGTCAATAATATTTACATAACACATTTACTGCAACCACTGTAGCCCAATAGTTCATTCTAAGTGCCATGAAGGCAAATAAACTCCATCCTAGTGTGACAACTTCCCTCTTCCCATTTGGGATTTTCAAACATGCTCATCATCACTTCAAGAAATAAAGTGTGAATTGTGCAGACTCAGGCCATGGACCATTAACATGTGATTCACACAACCTGTACGGCTCACAGCTGAGAGTAATACACACTCTGGAGAAAAAGGGAAGGCATGTGGGCGATCAGGGCAGCTAGATAGTGGTTTCAAACAAGCTCTCCAGCTTTCAGCATGCCCACAGTTGAAATGTTAATTCCATTCTGTATAAAAATACACTAATAGCAAACTTATGATCTTAGATTGTTCAGTTATTTTCCACAAACAAAGCATTCTTTGAGAGAGAAGATTCTTAATGTAATCTTGAATATGAGATGCAGACGATAACATAATCTGATGGAGACCAAGCATCATGAGCGGAAACGTCACTGCTAATCAGTTACCTTGTTAGCTTGGCAGTTACTGATGGATTTTTGCTAGCAACTTTATTTCTTCCTCATCAACAGCTGCACAAATCTTCTAGTAATTTTTGGTCTTGTGGCAAAATCGACATAGTAGTGAAGCAGTTCAATCTTGTCACAGTGCACATTTATTTAAGATAAAACCTGCAATATAAAAATAGGAAATAGGACGATATAGGTATATATTTATTTTTATATATAGAGATTTATTTCTTTTGTTTTATCTTTTGTTTGAGTACAAGACTGGGAGAAAAATCCCTCTGTCAGGCTGCAGCTTTCATCTAAATCAAAATTATCCATCTAAAATGCACTGAATTATCATCAAGAGCAAACAGTAACGACTCAAGATCTCCAGCTTTGGAGAAAAAGACAAGAAAAAAGAGAAAGCCGTAGAACTAAAATAACACCCTGAAAGAGCTCATTACTCACAGGCAATTCTTTTTCCTTCTACTGTACACCCAGCAATCATTAAGCCAGCATTTTGGCTATAATGACCTTGTGTTGTTACATAGCTGTCACAGGTTATATCGGTAATGGTCCTCAAAAAAAATGACAATTTAAGGACACGATTGTACACACACTAAGTTGGTGACAGTGTATTTCCCGAGCCATCCCTATGAAGGACTGGACAGCCACTGGCCAAATAGCACTGTCTCGACACCTTGTCATAACCCCTGGCTTGAGTCCTCTGAAGTGTGTTTCGCTGTATATTTATGTATGTGTGCATCATCCTCTCTGACACAGCAAGCCACATCGATGTGACACAGCAAAGTGCAAAACTGATCGAGGGGGTATTGCTTGCTAACAGCATGTTTGAAGACGCCGAGCGTGCGATCGAGAAGGTCATTTGCATCAAGCGGGCCGTGATATAAATTGGACTATTTTCAATCAGCTATTAGATAACTCGGTTACATCACTTTTTCTGTTGCATCTATTTCCCGCTCCACTGATCAAGAGGAATGAGGAGGAGGGGTAATGCACAGTAAATTGAATAAGAAAAAAAAAAAATATTTATACAGGAAGTGATGCCTTTCTTTTATTTCAGCTTCCTATTTGACAGGTAAATTTATTTGAACCTTATAAATTAAATTTCAGATCTTGTGTTGCAGCTCTGGACCATAAAAAAAGCAAACACTAAAAAAATCAGTCCAATAGCTCTCTGTATTTCCTTTCATGTGGCTGCTTGATCATGCAAGCGAGCAGCAACCAACTGTAGTGTAAAAATAATACTTTCTTTCTTGCCTTTCTTTTTCCTTTTTCTTTTGGTGGCATATCCGTTTTGCCTCCTAAATGTGCCTCGCATCAAAGAAAGTACATAATTTTGTTTTTCCACTCAAAACTTTAACCGCTCCCAGGTCCACTGTGCACAATCCATTTTTAAGACTTATTCACACTGTGCACCTTTTGGCTAAGCAGCGGTTTACCGAGGTGGGAGGCAGTGCTCTGCTTTACCCCCCCCTGTTTCCCTCCAGTTTAGTCACAACTTATGGGGTCTAATGCCTGTCCTTTCCTGTAACTGTAACACAGGGAGCAAAAGGAAGGGGTAGTTTCATTCTTTGAGGCAGCTGTCTCTCCGTATCTCAGGTGGAGGTGTTGCATTCATGATGCTAATGCGCATACAGAACAAACCCGTTCCCGGGGTCTGAATTATTAATGTCTGAAATGAAAGTAAACAGCTTGCATGTGTTGTTCTGGAAATTGTTTCAATCCCTGTTGACTTGTAATATTTTGAATATCTTCTCGAGGATGCTTGATGTCTAATCAGGAAGATAAGTTTCAAACACAACCTTACTGTCCTGTGAATTCAAGAGCACGGTCAATATTCTTTAAGATCCATCCACTTCCTTCTCTTTTTCCTCTCCTTTCCCCCCACCTTAAATCGCCCTCAGATAGTGTCTGCTTTCTGCTCCACACAACAAAACTGATATCATCTCTGCAGCTTGACATGTAAAGATAAGACGGGAGGTAATTAATTTTTAAACCCTTTCTTGCTTCAGTGTGTATCTGTGTAAAGTGCTTTAATATGACTTTCTGCAGTAGGCCATTACTTTGTTTGGGGAGAAGCAGCCCTGCTACACAAGTGCCTTAACAGCGGCTTCCTGCAGGGATCTCTGTATAACACTGTTTTTCAATGCATGCATCCTTATTACTGTACATACGTATGTATGAATGCAAAAAGAAACAAAGCAATAAAATAAGCCGAACCTTGAAACCCTCAAAGTGCACTGCTGGAAACAACTCAAGCCAGAGCAGGAATATATATTCAGAGCATCATTAGCATCAGGCTGTGTTTGCTATTTTGAACATTTTATTCAGATATCCACCTCAGTATGATTGTACAGAGAAAAATATTACTCTGTGAGGAAGATTTTTTTTTCTGACAAATAACTAATGGCTCTTCAAGTTCTGTACCCTGGAAGTTGGGAAGCTCTCTGCTCTCTGTGATGTCCAGTCATTTAAAGGAAGGAAGTTTAAAGTGGCCCTTGAGAAAGAGTAAGCAAGGAGGGAAAGAAAATGGAAGAAGGAGAGTGAAGATTTCTGCAAATAAATGTAAGAGTAAAAATGTGAATCTTTAAACAAAACTAGACATATTTCGATTCTCCCTTTACATTTGCGCATCACTTCTTAACCTGCTTGCAGGATGTTGATAAATGTATTGCATTTGAAATAAAAAAATTGGTATTTTATCCTAAGAAATACCATCATCCACCAGTGTGTGCAAGCTCAGCATGAAAGATTGGTTATAATTAAATATCAACATGAAGTTTCACTAATTTTGGATTCAACTGAATTAAATTGAATTCCACCTTAAATTGAATTGAATTGTGTACTTTGCCTTTAACATGCTGCAAGACTATTTTTTTTTGTAAAATTAGGAATCATTTTGAATGCTTTGATCCTTCATAGTGTGACATTTTAAGGATGGTTTATACCCAAAATCCATTGTGAATGTCAACGATGGAGACATATATATTCAAATTTTGTCTCTTTTGATCTCACTATATTTGTTAAACACGTAAATTTGCAGCTTGCAAGGATATTTTCTATCAGAGGACAGCAATGCATAAATTGGCAGTGCATACCTGTAAGGTAGCTAGGCTCCGGCTACAGTCATGTCGGTCTTTAGCTGTTGTATCTGTGTTGGTGGTGGGGTAAATTATGTTTTTCAAGAATAAGCCAACAAGGGATGTAATGCAGAATCATCCAACCGGAATCACCCAACCAACGAAAAAATCTCCTTGACTTTTTTAGACGTTTGCAGTGTTCTTTTTTTTTTTGTCTTTGTCTACTTGCTAGTACTGGGTTGGATCCCCTTTTGCTTTCAGATGTCATAGATTCAACAAGGTGTTGGGAACCTTCCTCAGAGATTTTGTTTAACATTAAAATGATAACATCACACAGTCACTGCAGATTTGTTGGCTGCACATCAATGAAGTGATGCTCTTGTTCCACCACGTCACAAAGATGCTCTTCTGGATTTAGATCTGATGACTATGGCTTCATGACATTAGCCATTAAAAGATGAGTACACTGTGGATCACAAATACATGGTGCCCAGTTGGTACTTAAGTTCAGCCTGAATTATTGATTCAAGGCAGGATGGATTCATGCTTTCATGATGTTTCCATCAAATGCTGACTCTACGATCTGAATGTGGTGGCTGAAATGGAGACTCATTGGACCGGGCACCGTTTTTTCTAATCTACTATTGTCAAGTTTTGGTTAACTATGTGTAAAAAGTAGCCTCAATTTCCTGTTCTTGGGTATCGGCAGTGGCAGTTAATCACCCTTTTTGTTGAATTGTTTATGGTTGATGTTCTATAATAGGGTTTTTTTGTGTGCGCTTTATGTGGAGTATATAAAAATGGTCTTTTTTTTTTTATTTAAAATCAATTATAGCTTTTAAATGAAAACATGTTTCTATCCCAAAGTGGATTTTTCAGCTAAGGATTCACAGACAAAACAAAGTTGTGCTCAAAAGAAAATTTAACTTTTCTATTCACAGCTAAAGTTACAAGTTTCCAGCAAAGTAGTTGATCTAGACTGTGCTTGGCAAGTATAAAATCAAATTATGGACATTTTATAAAAGCCTCAGGTCAAGCTGAAAAGCAGCACAAGAGCACACCAGCACTGCCCACTTATCAAAGTAAAGAAACAAGGAAGTACTAGCAAACTTAATAATCTGTCCATATTGTATTTTTTCTCTTCAGCAAAGAGCAGTCTTCAGGCAGTGTGGTATCTTATGATCCCAGGAGGCTAAATTCATCTCCAACTGCCTGACAGATGTCTTTGTTATGGCCTTACTTCCTGTCTGGCACCTGGTTATTGTCTGGCTGCTACCTACTCTAGTTTGGCTTCCTGAGAGGTTTGATCATCGCATTGTGCTGGTGGACACACTGTTTATATGACCAGAAACATGCAGCTCCTGTCATATTGTAACTTATCCCTTAAGGGAATCAGTTTTAAAACGCAGCATGGAAGGAAAATTTACCAAAAACTCTAATAATAAATCTCTTTATGCGTCAACTTTTCAAGATGAGCTATTTTAAAACCATCGCACGAAGACAAAGGAAGATGAGTAATAGCAATGGAAATGGATGCCAACTTCTTTTTCTAACATGGAGAGTTCCAAGGTTGATATGGCAGCAGATGGAGGCGGATTGGATAATAAAATGCAAACTACACAGACCAACAAACAGCTACACCACCCACTACTTCTTTGATGAAAGATATGATGGGGTTTTCTCATCTGATCCAAGTACAACCCATACATCCACACGTTCACTTTAACCAACTTTGATCAGAATTTAATTGCAGGAAGCAGTCCAGCAACTGTGTTCGTCACATAAGGTTGGCTAATTGCAGAAAGAATGGTTCTGAATGAGCCAGCTGCAGTCTTCAAGCACAGCTGCTGAATGTATAACTAAATCAGCTGCTGTAGTGTTCTGATAAGCTCAATTCCATGAGTTATACAAACATTCAGGATGGTTTCAAAGGTGTTCTTGCAGTCAAATGACCTCCCAGAGGCCAACATGAACTGGCACACACTAAAGACCTTACATTTGGAATAGAATGAGCTGGAATCCTGTCTTTTCACGGTGGACTGCAGTACACAATTTCAGAAGAGTCAGGAACTGAAAACAGCATCAAACTGTCAGCCACATCTTGAATGAAATTCCCAATCCACCTGAGCTCTTTGACAAGAAATAAAGCACAGAAAGACTTGAGTTTTTTTTTTTTTTTTTNCGAACGAAATTCCCAATCCACCTGAGCTCTTAGACAAGAAATGAAGCACAGAAAGACTTGAGTCTTTTTTTTTTCTTCTTCTTTTTTATTAACGGAGCTGACTATGATGGGCATGTAACCAACAAAACAAAAGCAAATTGCAGTGAAGCAGTCATATGCAGTTTTTCATCTCTCATTTCCAGCAGTGTTGTACACCAGCACAGCCTAATATCATTTATACTCATTTAAATCAGAGTTTGCATCAGCGTTAAACCCTTTAAAAGAAACTTCAAGACCTGAAGGATTAGAAGTCAATTTAAAGAGAGATTCTTGCCAACTCACTAAAGAATCCTATCAGAGGGGAAACCTGAATGATTTAAATGAAGCCAGGTTACATGCTTTAAGCAATGATTCCAGTGGGATTACGTGGAGCTCTTCAGACAGATTTGTGGGAGTTTGTGAGTCTGTACAAAAGAAGACTAAGGCTCTCAGCAGCCAGATGTCTGCAGAGCAATCCCACTGCACAATTACCTCCGGACATCTGGGACCTATAAACACAGCAAGCAAGCTCCAGCTCTTTTTTTTATTTTTTTTTTATTTCGTCACTTATTGTCTCTTCATCATTGTCTCTTTCTCTCTTGAGGCTATTTCATTATCTTCCTTCCTCTTTGTTTCTATAGAGCTTGGTCTATATTTAAACATGTACACTCAGTCTTGTTTTTGCTCTTCTTTTTCACCACCTCCTGCATGCATACATTAATTTTTCTATTCCATTCTGTACAGCTTCCATCTCTAAAAGCAACCATCTACCACCTCTGCCTCTGCACCTGCATACCCAAAATTTAGCTATTTTCTCCTCTCTCAGCTGATGGCCAATCCGGTGTCCCTCTCCCCCCTGTAGCTTGTCACTTCTTTGGACTCATGTGAAAACATCACCTCAACCCTGAGTACCAACAAGCAGCACAGACTATTTTCTATTCAAATAGCTCTTCACAAGATTCTTCCCGGGTGTATGCATTTAATGCAGGTTCATGAAGGAAACCATCATGTAAATTGTTGTTCTCTGCGCGTAACGCTGCTTAGAAATTAAATCAATAGCTAACATGTGTAATAGAAAATGAGGCATGTGGGACTAACAAGCAGACATGCAACATGAGGTTATTGCTTTTTCTTTCATTATTTTGACACAAAGTTATGCAAAGGAGCTGTAGAACTCAAGATTTATGTGTAGATTGCAAGTGACAACTATCCGTGAAATGATGGGTAGAGATTATTTTTAATAAGTGCGCTCATAATTCAACTTTGTGCAAAAGGCTGGAGGGCTGTACTGAATGAATCATGAATCCTAGTTTTCCTGTTCCCACCATCCACAAGTAAAAGTAAAACAAAATAAAAAAATAAAAATGTTTCTTAAGTTATTATAATAGTAAAATCTATTTCCTTTTTTGTTCAATTTCCTTTTCTTCCATATTGAAATCCCCAAAATCTTCATGAATTAACTTCTCAGATAAAATAACTTAATTGGAAGCTAATTTAGGGAAGCAGAAACTGAAAAATTCAAACCTCTTTCACATCCGGACTGCACATCATTTGATATGTGAAAGTGTTAAGACATACTGGGAGGCTGAAGTTGATCCTGCATTAATATGACACCTCTGACTTGGCAACAGTGTTAATAGAGGTGAAATAGGGACACTCATGTGTGCTTACACAAATCACAGAACTCATCACTCTAACCACCAGTGCTGTTATCACTTAGCTGATTCCCCAGCGTTGGTCTGACACGTGTCAGCACACACTGATGCAGCGCTGAGTCGCCTCTGTTTGGCATATGTTAGTTTCTAAGAAGGAATAACAACGAGTTAACAATGATGTCATAGGAACCCTATATGTGAAAGAGGCTATTTATTGCTCTAGAAGAAAAAAAAATGTCTATAAATCTGTTATTTATTAATAAATGGGCAGGGAACAATGGTAGAACAGGCCTTTTTCAGTACACAGAGACATGCACAAACATANAGCTAAGTTCAGTACACAGAGACATGCACAAACATAGAGAAACATAAGGTGTGTGAATGTGTTGCCAGATGTGCTGTCAGTACACTGCGTGTCTGAGGGAAATACTACAGACTGCACAGTCAGCCACCTTTCCTTTTCAATTTGTAAAACATGAGCAAAATATCCGTTTTCATGACAGTTAGCAGGAGTTGAAAAGTGAAAAATAATCATTTATTTTGTGCCCACGTCACCTTTTGTTACTTTTAAATAAAGTTCTAGATTTTTCACTATGGTAGCTCAGAGAAAAGGAGCTCTCTAACGTGGTAGATGTTGTCTAGCTTGTTTAAACCCGGAGACCTTTTACTACATCTAACAGTCATTTTTGTGCCTGAGACTGATAAAACAGCAAATATAAATAGTTAAATGGCTTAACTCTGCAGTTTGTTTGAGATGATTGATTGGCTGAAAAGTTTATGGTAAAAAAGTTGCTCCCACATTGGACTTGAACCCCAGTCTCATGCATGAAAATTCCCTGCTTTTTTCCACTTTTGCTAGTGTTTAAGTTTAATTCAGATTTAGTTGCTCTTCAGTTTTAAATATTGCTGTTTGTTCATATCCATGGATCTGAGTTTTTAAAAATTTAAGTGGATTTTTGTGTGAAGCATTCAGCATGAACGTTAGGTTCCAGAAGTCTGAGGCCATTGTTCTTAAAAGGATGGAGCATTCTCTCTAGCTGAGAATGAATCTCTACTTCAAGCAGAGAAGTTTGAATATTTCAGAATCTTGTTTGCAAGTGATTATATGATAAAGCAACAGATGGACCGAAGAATTGGAGCTATGTCAGATGTAATGAGAGTGCTACTCGAGTCCCTTGTGATGACGAGAGAGCTGAGCTATAAGGTCTATCTGCATTCCACCCCTCACCTGTGGTCACGAGGTGAGGGTAGTGATTGAAAGAATGAGATCATGTAGGCAAGCGGCTGGAATAAGCTTCCTTTAGAAGGTGGCCAGGCTCAGCTTGAGGGATTGTGCAGGGTGCGGAGCAGCTGTTCCTCCACATCAAAAGGAGTCAGCTCGGGCATTTGATTAGGATGCCTCTTGGTTGGATGTTTTCTGGGCACATCCTACTGGGATAAGACCCCAGGGCAGACCCAGGACCTACTGGAGGGATTATATAACCCTTCTTGCCTAAGTAGATCCTTAAATATGAGCTATAGAGTGTCACTGGGGAGAGAGATGTCTGGGTCTCAATACTGGACTTGTTGCCTGACTTCAGATAACAAGTAAAAATGAAAGGGTGGAGTGGTTAAATTCAAGTAATTCATAGAAAACCCAAATTTGCTATGATTTTATCTGGCTCAAGAATCTAAGCCGTTTCCAAAGAAACAATTTAGCTCAGGTCTNTTAAGTTGGCTCAAGAATCTAAGCGCTTTCCAAAGAAACAATTTAGCTCAGGTCTTGCTGGGTGCCCAGCTTCCCTCTCCACTCTCTTTTACATTTGCACACAAAGACTGGCAAGTCACTATCACGGGTTTAGTAATCATAGTGTGTTTAGTTAGTTTAAAATTGAGGAACTCCATAGAGCAAACCTTTACACAGCTGGAAACTGCAATGACATTACTGTAATATTTTTGCTAATTCTAAGGCACATCTGAGACTCATCACATAATAAATGCAAACAATGGAAATTTAATTAAGTCATGAAGCCCTGTTGAGAATTTGTTGTAATGAGTTCTTGCAGAAGTGACATAACTAATCTCATGACTTGTTGTTTTTTTTGTGAATGCCATACAGTAATTGCCTTCATTTGAGTAATAAAAAACCAGGAGCAAAAGAACATTGTGTTCAAGATGAGAAGCAATTCATAAAATTATGTCCAAACAGAATACAATCTTAGCCTCAGGAACCGAGTTTATCAGCACAACCTTTTCCAAATGCATATCATAATTTCGTTGGAACAAGAATTATCTTGCAGTCATGCAGGAAACAACATAATACGATGAAAACAAGCATGGTTGGGACAGCATAGAATCTAAATGTGCTTTATTTGTAACGCTTAAGTAGGACTGAAATTCCAAGCGAACCCAACCTGTTTGGAGCCAAGTAGAGGGAAGAATAAATAATTTCCCCCAAGCAGAAGGCTTCAGTATCTTGTGATGATTATAGAAGCCAGAGGAGTAAATGGGGCCCACCAAAGTTTACCATGCTCCAGATAGCTCAGGTAGGCTGTCACAGCAATCTAAATATGACCGGCAAGGAAAAAGTTAGTGTGAGGCAGCTGTTTTTGTCCAGAGGATAAACAGTGGTGCACAGGAGGTTGATTTAAGGGGAATGACAGTGGGTGGCTGCATGTGGTTAGAGCAGAAAATTCTTCCCCTTTGGTATTGTGAGGTAAAATTAGACTCCCTATTTCAGCGGTTACTATCAGATACATTATGTATAAGTCCCAGATATTAGGTAGTTGTATGCTAAATATAATAACTGTTTACTGCTCTGCATATTAAAACCAATACTGATATAGAATTGCATATTTTGGTTTGATTGGAAATACTTGCATAATTTTCCCCTTCAAACCAGCCCTTTTCCTTTTCAGTGGTTAGAAAATTTGATTATCCTTTCTCCAACTGTTTATGTTTACAAATAATCTTAATATATTGAAGTGCAAAGGCAATCCAAGCAGCAGATGACAAAGAAATTCATGACACCAGTGAGAGAAATATCAAAGGTTTGGGCACAAGTCAATATTTCTCTTCAATTTTCAGTAAAAAATAAAAGGCCACATTGTGTCAAACTGCACACACACTCAATATTATTGACCTTGTCTGTCTCTAATGGGTTTCTAAATATGGGACGAGGCATTTCATTTATTCTCAGATGTCGTTGAGAGTCCTTGAACCACTTTGTCCCTGTCAACTGCAGTTTCAGGTAAGGCTGTTGACCTTGTAAAACAACTCAAGCAAGGTACTCTGTACATGCAGATTCCCTCAGTGGGCTGCCTTGTCACAAAGCTTCTTGCTGGGAAACTAATCTGGTTTTACTAATATGGTTACAAAGGTAAACTTACAGTACATGAATCAGGTAAGCAATGGGGAATAACATCTTTTTTTTTATCCCAGCTGGCCAGAAAAAAACTCTCAAATAAACAAGAAATATAGGTCTTATTATACTGTTATAGTGTTTATGACTGACTTTGCAGAAATTATAATTATAATAACATAGCCAGTCTTATGATAGAAATAAAAATAATATTAATAAATGAGTCATGTGCTGTCTTTCAACTCACAACAGGCTACCGATTATTGGACCTTGATGATCTTAAGTGATAATCAATCATCAATGTGACAATTGAGCTACACGGTGCATGGAAAATGTTAATGTATTTTCCTTAAGGATTTCCTTCTTCAATAAAAGGAAATCTGAACAATCCTGCACAATCTTTTCTATGTTACTTGGGGTTTTTCTTTCAGCTTCCCGGACATCTTCCTACACTGTCAAACCTTTCACATAAGTCATCACATCGCTGTTCGGATACAGTAATTTTATGTTTAATTTTTAGACCTTTTTACCTTCTTTTTTTTTTAAATAATCATACTACTGCTGTTGTTCTTCTTCCTATTCTGTGTCTTTTCTCCACCCAGACTCAACCTTCTCCAGTTGCCCAAGATGGAACCTCATCAGAAGTCTGCTTGCTCAAAGTGTCATGGTTTTAGGAACCGTAGTAAGAATGCCGACCCAAAAGCAGATGGCACAGAGGACTGAGGAAGGAATAACAGTTTTATTTAAACGATGATGATTTGAGTCGGCTTGGTCTCAGTCCAGGAAGTTATCACTAAGAAAGAAGTATATTAATGTGGATCTGGGAAGACGTGATAGACAGAATGGAGTAGCAAGGTCTGTGGCTTACTATAATCCAGATGAAGTCCAGTAGCAGAGAGGAATAATCAGAAAATGGTCCCTGGCTGTAGTAGGTAGGTAAGGTTCTGGCAGTAAACAGGGTGAGCAGGCAGGTAGTTAAGAGCTGGAGGCAAGGCTGGCAAATGGGGAAATTTCTGATCCAGAATTAGCTTGACGGTAATCCACAGGCTCCTTGAGGCTACATGAAGGAGCTTAGGGAGTAGAAGAGAACAGGGTAAGTAACTGCAATGAACCACAAGAGAAATGCTAGTGAAGGTCTGAGCACCACGCTGTAAAGAGAGACATTCTGGTGAAGACAGGAGCTCCTGCAGATCCTTAAGTAGCAGAGTCAATGAGCTGCAGGTGAGCGAAATCATCGCTCCAGCCTCTGGGCCTCATTCATAAAACTGTGTGTAGCAAAGCAAACTGCAGGTGGTGTCTGTTGTGCTAAAAGGAAATGCAGCGCACTTCAACTTTAAGCGTGCGCATGCACATCCAATGCCTGTTTACGATTATGAATCAGAATCAACTCTAAAGCAGGTGCACGTGAGGGAGCACCTTCCCACGCCAACATGGCAGCTATAAATGGTCAGGTGAATGCCTGTAATAAGTATTCATCACATCATTTCCATGATGGCTCGGGAGGAAAAAAGAGGGAAGGATTGGCATTTTTCGGGGTGTGCGACTGAGATCCTGATGGTCCACGTTGAAAAATGTGAAAATGTTTAATGGGTGGGCACGACGTGGACATTACTTGTGTCAGAAAGGCAGAATAGTGGCAGCAGGTGGCAGATGCTGTCATCGCAGCGTCAGAAGGCAAGACACCCCAGTGGCATCGGAGCATGCGGTTGGATATTTCAGTCAGTATGGCATCCATTTGCTATGCAGGAGATCGAAGTTTGAATTCCGCAGGGGTGAAAAGTCATGCCTTTCAGTTGGGGCCTTTGGCGAGATGCTACAGCCTACAGTAAATCGTTTTGGAGAAAGTGTCTGCTAAATGGCAGTAATGATGCCGGTAATGCAGTCTTTTGTTTTAATGTATTAAATAAATATGTACAGATACATCTGAGATTAGTAGCAGTTTATTGAGTGTTGAATAATATTTCTTTATAGTTCCTGGGTGTTCCAACTGGGTCAGCGGTGCTGGAGCTGTGATTGGAGAGATCGGAGCCTAGAAATTCAATGCAGCGCCGCAGCAGCCGTGTCCTCAGAGGGACACGGTCACCACTATTAAAAATGTGGCCAAGGAGTTGTGGGAAATTGAGACTGTTTTGACAGAAATTGGGACAACATTTACAAAAGGATAGTGTAAGAATAAATAAATAAGGGAACTCTGTCTCTTGTGTGTTTCATAAGTGCTGCACCACTTCTAGATGGTCCAGTCTTTCCAGCTCTGCTGGATCTCAGAATAAATGACCAAAGCTTACCTTTCGCATTTTCTTTTACTGACTGGTAAATGTTGGCAACAGACTCTCCGCCTCATCATTTTCTTGATTTTATTCTGTACCATTGGTGTCTCAATATCCAGTTTTCCCATATTTTGTGCGTACGTCATGGTCAGAATTTTAGTGGAGGTAGGAACATTCTCCCGCCCGCCAAGTTTGGTTTTTATAAATCCCAAAAGTTGACTATATTTGGTGTACGCCATTTTTTTTATACCTACTCCAGCTTTATAAATGAGGCCCTCTGCCTTGAGCCTCCATTGCAACCTGCTCAGCCCCACCTGTAATCTCAGGAGAATACACTAAAACTCACAACCAGAGCAAGCCCTTACACAAAGCTCACCACCAGCTTCTAAACTCTTACATGGTACACCTTGGACATGCCAGTAATCCCAGTGTCTAACCACAAAACTATATTCTAAATAATTGCATAGTAAACTTCTATCATACCATCGATTGTCTCCACTTGTAGCAGAGAACGCTGGTCTTTGAGGGTTGTAGTCCTGTATGTTTTAGATGATTTTCTGTTCCAACATTTGATTTGAATCAAATGGATCAAACAGCCTATTGTCATGAATGGCGGCGGAGG
>CM047998.1:18212217-18224710 GCA_026261665.1 Melanotaenia duboulayi
TTGATCGGAGGGTGTGCTCCAACTACAGTGGAATCACACTCCTCCCTGGTAAGGTCTATTCAGGGGTGCTGGAGATGAGGGTCCGTCGGATAGTCGAAACTCAGATTGAAGAGTAGCAATGTTGTTTTCATCCCGGTCGTGGAACAGTGGACCAGCTCTACACTCTCTTCATGGGCTTGAAGGGGGCATCGGAGTTCGCTCAACCAGTCTACATGTGCTTTGTGTATTTGGAGAAGTCATTCAACTGTGTCCCCTGGAAACTCCCTTGGGGGTACTCTGGGAGTATGGAGGCCCGGACCCTGTTGTTTAAGCTGTCCTGTCCCTGTATGACCGGTGTCAAAGCTTTGCCCGCATTGCCGGCAATAAATCAGAATTGTTTCCGATGAGGACTGGACTCCGCCAAAGCTGCCCTTTTTCACAGATTTTGTTCATAACTTTTATGGACAGAATTTCAGGGCACAGCTGAGGTGTTGAGGGGATCGGGTTTGGTGGCCTCATGATTGGGTTTCTGCTCTTTGCGGATGATGTGGTTCTGTTGGCTTCATAGGGCCGCGATCTACAGCTCTCACTGGAGTGATTCGCAGCTGAGTGTGAAGCAGCTGGGATGAGAATCAGCACCTCCAAATCCGAGACCATGGTCCTCAGCTGGAAAAGGGTGCAGTGCTGGGGAAGACCCAGGACACGCTGCTTGGACTACATCTCTCGGTTGGCCCAGGAATGCCGTGGGATCCCCCCGGATGAGCCGGTGAATGTGGCCGGGGAGAGGGAAGTCTGGTTTTCTCTGATTAGGCGGCTGCCCCTGCGATCCGACTCCCGATAAGCGGTAGACAGTGGATAGATGGATGGATGTTCCAATTTAAAAAATCAGCTTTTACATGTTCTAGTTGAAGATAACACATCGTCCATAACCCTGGGGAATATTCAACTAAGCTATGAGTACATTGTGCCACATTACATGTTGGACCTAAATATTTTATATAAAATTGCTGATATACTAAACATTAACTTTTTAAGGTAAACAAAACTTAAATAATGATTACTTTGTAGCATGCACAGAAGATTGTATTTTAACTTCTCTTTGACAGGACATGATTAAAAAGATCTCTACAGGCTTCAGGGAGAGTAGGATGGGGGAGAAAGAAATGTACAGAGTGAAACAGCTCATTACTAAAAACTTGCATTTATTTTTTATGGTTAGCAAATTCATCACAGAACCACATAACAAGTAGAAGTAGAAGTGTTGTATTCTAAAAGTCATTCAGGCTATTTGCTGATCCGAAAAGTATTGCATTTAATGATGGATATGAGATTGAAGACACACTACAGCATCTTTGATTACAGGTCCAAATGGGCTAAATTTTAAAATCCATTATAATAATGGCTCTGAAATAAAAGAGCAGTATCATGTCTGTGTCCTGATAACTATAAAATGTATTATGTGCAAGGCTTGATAGTAGAAAAACACAAAGATGTTCATTCCCAAGTGAAAAATCATGTCTTTAATTATAATAACACCTATTATATCAGCAGGAGTGATCTTTGCTGTGATGCTGTAAATGACTAAGATGCAACAAGGCACTGTACAAAGCCCGAATAATTAGGGGTGTTTGTATTTATTCAGTGTTTGCACATTTATTTCTCATTTTTCTTTTTTTATGCTTTTGGAGAAAAAAAATGCTATTTTCTAGCCTCCCTAGACAGTATGTCTCTAGACATTTTTGTTTTTCAATTATAAATGTTGGATTTTAAAACACAATAGATACATATGTTCAACCTTCCCACATGACTTTTAAAAAAACTAACAATGGGCATCATTTACCTAAAGTTCATATGAACAAATTTGTTCTTTATTCCTACTTACGAACTTTCAACAAATGTGGCATTTACGAAAATCTTGGTATCCACAAATCCCAGAAATCACCTAGGATATATCTTATGAACATTTGAGTACTGCTATATTTGTGCTGTTTTCTGTTGTTCAGTTCATTTAATGGAATAACATTGATATTTCTCTCAGATATTTAGAATAATTAGTTAAAAACAATTTTGTTATTTTAGATGAAACAGAAAAATATTGCTGTTTCATCTAAAATAACAAAATTGCTAACATTATAATGTGCTAACATTATTAAGTCCTTAATGGGAAAAGTAAATATTTTTTTATTGTATTGTATTGAGGAATATGCAATTACCGTGGCATTTGTTTACTTAATTACACATTTTACGGGTAAAAAGCATTCTATTAAAGCAGTGATGTGGGCATGCACCTCCAACAACTGATGATGCATGACTTCTAATTAAAATCTCCATCAAGTTGTTTTGTATTTATAATGATTTGTTTTATCAGAAGATGGAGGTCATAGCAGTCTGGTTAATAACACTACCAACCACACTTCAGACTCACTTGGAGTTTTTTATTAATCAGATGCATCACTCACTCTATCGGTGCCCCGCATCTTAAGAGGATGCTGAAGATATTTGGACACTGCAGGTGGTAATTAGCTTTACAAACCTTAGTAATTACGTAAAGAGGTGAAATTTTATTCTACATTGAAGCAATTCCCATTTAGCCTCTATGTCACAAGGATATGCATCCTGATGCATTCATACTTTAAAACTCCAGACTCACTCTCTTGACCTTTTATGGACATTTTTGGACATTTAACTGCAAATTAGGGACAACTGGCACATCCTTTCAACTTCATTTTCCTCTAACAGTTTAAGAATTCCATTTATTCCCTTCAGTATTCCTTACCAGGCTTTAAGGGCTCCAATGAGATTTCCTCTAGTCCCAAAAGAGGCTTGAATATTTGTGGCTTGGAGTGAAGTACCGCCACTACATTTGGAACAATGGTTACAAAAAAGTACAGTCATAAAAGCTATTTCAGTTCAGTAGAGCGATTTTTATCTCATTAAAGTTTCAAATACCTTTCCCCAACATTTAATAATCTTACGCCTGTCATTTTCCATCAGGCTGCTGGAATCATCACAAGACATCCACAAAGATTAAAAGGGGTATCTAAATAAATAAATAAAGCAAAGGCAAAAAAAAAAATACAAAAGCAGAAATCAAAGATCTGCAAGTTTCCCCTTTCTGTTTACTTATTGAATAAAGCCAAGTGCCATAAGAACTTTTACAGTTCTTGCATAAATGATGATGCAAAGCTAATCAGAGTGTCGCTCTGATCCAAAGACCTGCAGAATGAGACAGAAGGTTGTAACATTGAGAAAAGAATCTTATTTTCTCTTCATCTAATGCATCTTAGAGGCATGCTGTGAAAAGTCCCCTGTGAAGGCAATTTGAATATCAACAAGCCAAGACTGTGTGATCAAAAGACCTCCTGAGTCAAAAGTTTGCCAGCAAGTGGGGATGACCCAGACAGATGGCTGCTCTCAATCCCAGGATGGTGAAAATGAGACCAAGGGGTAAAACTTGAGAGGGATGAAATTTGAGTGAATTTTGGAGGGTTGAGTTTCTCTGTGAAAGAGGTAAGGGGGGGGGATCTAGTGGAGCGCTGTCTGCCCCTGCTATGGGATTCAGACAGATTAAAGAGAAGCACTTATGTGGGAGGTTTGTAGATTTAAATGTTTATTTTACAGCTGCCGTCTGAGCTCTGTGAGGCCAAGTGAGGTCACGGTGAAAAGGTATGCCACTTGAGACTCTCAATTTGCTTTTTCATTGGCTGGCACAGTGGAAAGAGTAATATTTAATTTTCAGAGCTGGAGGGCAGACAACCAGAATTGCATTTTGTGATGGCACATTGATGCACAGCTTGAACTGTACAAGCTACATGGGTAAAACTCTTTTTGGCCCCTGAAAATGAACTCTAAAATGAATTTCCTAAGTTTACAAAAGCAGAATCCTTGGCTCCTGATAGTGATGGTGATGTTTTAAAATAGCATATGAAGTTACATTATATAATGCCCCTAAATCAGGCAATAAGAACTCGAACACCCACATGCTTAAAAGTTAAAGAATAAAGTGTGGTACAATAAATCTAAATCCAGTCCACATGAATCGTGACTACAAAGATTCATCATGGACAAATTGAGACAGTGTATATGAGAGATGTCTGCTTTCCAAACTGATGGAAACTTTTATGATTTCCGGGGGGAAGGAAGAGTGCAGATCCACTCGCAGGCAGTTGAGGACAGGAGGCATATTTGTGCAGATGACTTGATATAACAAAAGTTCAAACTAAGACTAAGACTGAAAAAGAAACATGTAAAACTCAAACAAACTGTGGCAGGGAAACCCAGTAAAACGATGTAGAGATCATGAGGACCCAACAAGGGATAACACAAACCCAGGAGTAAAAATACAAACACAAACAGGTAAAAGAAATCGGCAATCAGCCCAGGCGTCCTAATGAACCTGGAGCCAAAACAGAAACCCATGACCTACATACGAAGTGAAAGCATAACCTGATAACAGAAATTCTTAATACCACTAAAACCTAGAACAAGAAACAAAAACATTATCTTAACATAACATAACAAACCTATAACACAAGAATAACATAAACCAAAAACCCTACCGCCATAATCTAAACAAAAGCCTTATACACCCCATAATCACCAAAACAAGGACTCGACTACAAGAAACAAAAGACGGAAAAACAAGATGGACTAAACATAAACATAACCCACATACACACACATCTCATAATCATGACATGAAACATCACAAACTGACAAAAGCTGCACCGGTAAAATGCTATGAAGTTGACAAGTTGCTTAAATTAGCATAATTAGTTTTAACAGCAGCAATTAGGTTGTCAGAATTCTTTCATCAAAGGAAACAATGTCTTTGTGGATAAACTAGTGGGAAAATTAGGGTATCAAACCGGCACTGAACAGAACTGGTTATGTCACAAAGTGGCATCAAGGCCAAATTAACCTTTTAAGTTAATTTTCTTAAACAGTGTTTATTTACACATCTAACAGTGACAGGTTCAACATGAAAACCCACTATCATAGTAAGGTATGTAATATACCTGCTAATTCATGACAGGAAGACATGCCATCGTCTTTTTCAACAGCTGAAAAGAATCTTCCTGGGATGGATGTTTTATGCAAAAAACGCTGTTTAAAATCACAGAGAATTTTTAATCCATTTTCCTAAAGGCAAATATAATTGTCCGTTTTTTTTGCTACTTCTGAATTTGCCTTCATATTTCACCTTATAAACAGTTTACTTGCACCTGCGAACAAGAGGTTTGTACACAGGCAGGAGGTGCACAATGTTCTGGTCGACTCGGCCCAGGGGATGAAGTGGAAGTGAGTGGCATTGGAATAAAACCGGTCTAGTATTTATTTGTCCCCGGTGTGGTATGTGACATAATGGGTGAATTTGGACAGAGAGGAAGATGGAAAGGCATGATTGAAGTCTCCAGAGATAAGGAGGGGTCAGGGTGCTCGGTCTGCAGCTTGCTTATTGCTGAGAGCAGAACACAGGCTGCATCGGCGTTAACAGAGGAGGGGACGTACACTACTACTGCGAGGGCATGAGTGAACTCACTCCGCAGGTCTCATGCTGATGGCCAACAGTTCAGTGTCCTTGCAGCAGTGCTGTTCCTTGACAATGATGTGCCCCAGGTTACACCATCTATCATTAACAAACACTGCCAGCCCTCCTCCTTTCCTCTTACCACTCTCCTTGCTTCTTTCCACCTGTAGGAGTGTGAAGCCGTCCATTTTGGCCGCTGTGTCTGGAGTTAGTGCGGTTAGCCACGTCTCTGTGAACAACAGGAGGCTGCACTTCCAATACTCCTGCTGATGCCAGGTCAGCGCCGCTAACTCATCCATCTTATTGGGAAGAGACCTTACCTTCCCCGTGATTATGGAGGGAAGGATGGGCAGTTAACGCCACCTCCTGGCGTGGTGCTCGACCCCCCTGGCATGGTGTTCCTGTCTCCTCCTCTTCAGCTCGTGGGTAACACTGAGTCGCTCCTTAGGTAGCACCGCTGTCCTATGCAGGGCTAACAGTTGATCCCTGCTGTAAACAAACGGAGCCAAGGCCCCACGTGAGGTCTCCGGACACGGTAACAAAGAGTGAGAAAACAAGTAGAGTCAGTAGAGTGCAAACTCCACTTTTCTCGTGTGCATGATGAAAAAAAAAACAACAAAAAAACAAAAACAAGCAGGAAGAATAGAATTTGTAAAAAGTAAGAAAAAGCTCAGCAGTGAGCAGGAGCTGCTGTTACAGGCTGACACTCACGCGGTACCAGAAGTAAAAAGAGTTTAGATTAGTTTAGATTAGATTCTTTTAACTTTAAAATGAAACTTTTAACTTTTGCCCTCTACCATTCCCTTAAAGAAAAGTATATTCCTATACTTTTAGCTGCCAAACTATTTTATTCAGCTCATCTTAAGACGGATTTATACTCGCACAGCGTCTGCGTGCGGTTGGTGATATTGCGTAGATTCTCGCACTCCAGCGTAGGGGTGCACTTCATATCGGTGTCATGTTGCAGTTTTTCCACCTAATTTGAAGGTGGCAGCAGGGGTGGAATCGGCCGGTAAACTCACCAGGTTGGAGTTCTTTTGATGCTTTATTTCAGTTCGGTTGTTGTTTTAAAACAACAATGGGGTCCAGTATGGTTCAATGTGGAAGAGAACAAGGAAATAATTTGATCAGCCTCTCGTCAACTTGATTCTCTGGTTATTGTTTGTAAAAATGGTGGTTACCACACAAATTCAGTGAGAGCATTCAGATATTCGGCAACACGTAATCCCAAACTAACCAATCACAAGGGAGTACCTCCACGTAACCGTCTGCATAGCAGGATGCACATCAGGTCTGAAAGAGGTGCGCTTCGATCGTCTGTGTAACTTCGCCGAGCCTACAGCGGTGATGAATAAATTAGTCCACTTTTAGATTACATTTAATTTTTCAGAAAGGTTCCTGATTTTCTTTGAAAAGAATAGCATTAATTTGTTAGTGTTGTGTGTTTTTATTCATTTATTTATTTCAATTTATTAAATCTTTCAAATGACGCAGGTTATCTGTTCTGTGTCCTTGAGCACTGTGAACAGTAGCATTGTTTGTTGTGTGCTGTTAACATCCATACAACGACCCATTGACATGCTTCCTTTTGTGATTATTAAAAGAACTTTCCGTCCCTTTTTCTGATTTAACAAGCTGCATATAGTAGTAGCAGAGGGGTTTTCTGGTAGTAACCATATTTCTGACCACACTATCTGCACTAATACATATCCAGGTGCATTTGATTTGTAAAGTAGTGGTGCAAACCCGAAGAAAAGGCTCCCCAGAAGCTCTAATGTAATTGGAGCACTGCCTGTAACCCTGTATTGAAACGATTCAGTAAAGCCACTTGATTGATGCATTTATTTCTAAATTTACTTCCTTGTTTTGTCAAGACTTTGATCCCTTGTGCATTATCTTAATAATTTGTTCTTTATCAGGTCCTTTACTTGACTACTCTTTTCCTTCTCTGCTTGGCTCCCTATTTTTTTTCTCTCTCTCTCTTAATATTTTCAAAATACTATTGTTTTACAAAATGACCACTAGAAGACTAGAAAAGTCCTTATTTAAAGGCCCAAGGTGTCTCCAGTCTGGTCCAACTCTCATTAGTTTTATGCTTCTCTGTTTTTGTCACTTAGGTACAATTTCTTTATCATTTGGTTATGTTTAGGCTTCGATATTTATTTAGTTAGGGTAAGGGAAACTTAATGGTTTGTTTGCTTGTAACTTTAAAGGCATGCCAGATGAGGAATTATAAAGAACTGTTTCTGTTCTACAATTCCAGGTAGTGCACAACTGCAGCGTTTGATGTGATTGATCTAAACCCAGATGCAAGTAGGTGTTTTGATTTTATTCATGATGGTCAAAACGTGTCTGGATGTGTCAATGTCTATCCCGGCTGCATTTAGATGCAACTTCTTGTGTTAAACTTTCCTGATCAAAGCCCCCTTTGCACATTTTCTCAGTGATTATATGAGCTGCTGTGTCACTATTCTTTGTTTAAAGATATTGTTTTGAAAAACCTAATAATAATCAGATTTCTCTTTCACTGACAAGTTCTCTATAGGGTACACAAAATCTCCAAAATACCACAAAGCTTTCATCATGTCAGTACTTTTGTGATGCTCTGTTAACACCTTGTACATGTTTAGAAAGATGAATAAGTATTTTTGTTCCATCTTAGCTCAGAAAAAAATTGTGTTTGACTGAAACCATAAAGTAAATCATTGATCGTGGATTTCAAAAGACATGTCACTTTCAGCTTTCATCTTTGAGTGTTTAAGCATGGATGTCTGTTTTGAATTGTGGAGCTGTCATGCTTCTCTCAATTTCATTTTCTAAAGTCCTTTACTTTGAGGTGTAAAAGCTGCTTATGATTAAATGTCTAAGTGTTTTATAAAAGATTAGGACTTACACACATATATGACAAAAGGTATTTTGCTTTTGTGTTGGATTTTAAGCATCTTGATGCTTTTATTGTGTTTTGGTAGAGGTCATTTTGTATGTCACTATGTCATTTTGTGAACTTTTGTAGTACATGGCATTGTCCAATGGTGGGGGGAGGTGTTGCAGAAAGAGTGGGCAGATATTGTTGACATTTATCACTGCCTGTGGGGGGAGGAAAAAAACTGTGCAGCATCCTGGCCAACTTTGCATGGAGACTCCTGTATCTCTTCCCCGATGGTAGTAAAGAGAGCAGGCTGTGGGAAGAAAAGTGAGAGCCTCTAATGATGTTGACAGCCCTGTGTGTGAAACGTTGGTCGGAGATCTCCGGGGACGGGAAGGGGGCATTCACAATCTTACTTGCAGTTTTTATTATTCTGCTGAGTCAGTGCTTCTCCACTGCCTTGCCGTTCCCAAACCATGACGTGTCGCCGTATGTCAGTTCTCATTTCATAGCGACCTCAAGAAGGTAGTAGGAAGCTGGATGGGAGGCCCACCTTCTATAGTGGCTGTCCCAGTCAGTGTAAATGGGGTATCTCTGTCTCTTTGCGGTTATTTTTAATTTTTTTTTATTTTTTGACATTCCTGGCAGTGTTATAGCATCTTTGGTCTGTATCTCGTGTCAGTGATGTATCACTCTTAGGTCATTTTAAATCCATTGGGGTTCAACTAAACATATTTCTGGTCATTTTTGCAGATGGCCATTGTCTACAGTATCTCTTAGTGGTCATATTGTCACAGTGTGGTCATCTTATGTTTGTGTTGTGTTGAGTTATGCGTTTTTGTTGTATTTTTCCTATTTGTGTTCATTTTGCACCCCTTTGTGGTAATTATAATAATATAATGATAACTGGGTATCATGCTGCGGTAACGTTATTTCATTTTGTGGCTGCATTACATTTTTTAAACCCCATGAATTTCCTGCTCTACTGTTTGGTGGAGCACATTTTTTTAGAGGCTGCAGTTCATCTTTTCAAAAATATACAGAAGGAATCCAGCCTGAGCAAAACTCTACAGCTTGGTTTGGGTACGTAAAGCCAAAAGGAAGCATTTGTTATCCCATTATTCTTTCTGGTTTTGATAATTTACCTATTGTTACTAATTTATTAACTTTTACCTCAGTCTTTACTTTGCTGCTTTCTTAGTATAAGCATTAAAAGGTTAAGGTTATTTAACTCTGTGGTCATATTTTTACAGTTCTTTGGCATTTTCTCTCCCTGTGGTCATTTTCTCTTCCTAATAGCCATTGTGCTTCTCTTTGGTCTCTTAGCAGTAATTTTGTATCTCTGATCATTTTTAATATTAATATGATTTTGTCTCTTGTGGTCTTTTCTTGTGCTCATTTATATGCTTACAGTGGTGTGTTATTCATCTTTGTGACCATTTTATATGAAATTAAAGTCTAACTCATGTACAACAAGCAGTAAAAACAATCAGTGCACAATCACACAATAATAAAAAAAGACAGTTATCATTTGCCTCTGTATGACAACTGAGATCATTTTGTTTATGTTTGAAATTATATTACGTTTTTACATGGATGTACTACACATCTTTGTCTTTCTTTTTTCTTATTTATGAGGTCATTTTTTAGTCTTTGTGATTGTTTTCCTTCACTTTTCAGTAACTTTTAATGTGTTAGTAGTAATTTTTGGCTCTTTCTGTAATTGTGTTACTCATCTGTTGGTATTTATTTTTACTGTTTATGATCACGTTTAGTCTTTTTTTCTTCATTTGTCTGTTTTGTTGTTTATTTAGGTTTTAATTGCCTTGTACAGTCCAGCATAATAGCAAGCAGAATGATGGTCTGGCTGCCATGTTGTACTGAATAAACCTGCTTTACCAAAAAAACGTATGAACATAATCATAAAACAGTGCAAAGCAGAACTTTATCAGGAGCACGTTGAAGAAGACAAGCTGAGGAAAAAACAAAACAGCCACAATACCAGGAACAAATATATGAAATTATTACAGTTTAACAACTTTTAGTCTTTGTGTTCATATTGTGTTTGTCATTAGTTGTGTTTCATACCACTGTGGTTTCTTTGTTTGTGGTTGCCTTCCATGCCTTTGTTATTTGTTTTGGGTCTGTGTTGTTTTGCTACAGATCTCTGTGGTGTTTGCATCTCTTTGTACTTGGGACTGACTTTCCAAAGAAAAACTGATAATAGACCTGTCATACAAATGTGTCTTCCATGCTCATTCAGCTCATCCAGTATGTAGAAAGTAAGCTATCTGCTTTAAAATCTTAAATCAGACCCTCACACAAAGGATTTAGTCATAATGGCTTTAAAAACCAACATATATTTAATTTATTTAAAGGAGAGACCCTTTATTATATCTTCCCCTAAACAAGCTATGACATGTAAAAGTCTCTTCTTCCTCTTTGTGTTTTTACTGAGTCTGCACAGTTAGAACTCAGCCTCCTAAAAAGAGAAAGGACAGCTAGTGCTGGTTGGCTGAATAATTCAAAGTCAGGAGAGAAGTGTGGGAGCCACATCATAACAGGTAAAGGTGAACAAAAATTCTTCCTCGGGGCTGCCTCCGGTCACTGAGCTGACTTACTTGCTTGCCTGGGGAAACTGTCCATGTATTCCAATTGCACCTGGAGGGAATTTGGCTTCTATTTCTTCTCAGATCCTTCCTGTTCTGTCCTCTATGGGTAAATACAGTAATATCTGACAGAATGCTGAAGCTAAACCGGATTTCTGACTTTAAACTGGCAACCAGTGCAAGTCTGGAGCACTAGACCTAATTTCCTGTTTGGATCTGCTTTGAATGATGGATGCTTATTTGACATTACCTCTCTACAATGACTCTTATTCAAATAAATTTCCATACTGGAAGTTGTGGTTGAAGCTTTTTTTCCTTTTGTTGGGCTGCCTTCTGACACGCTCACGCAACCAAGGTCATCCTCAGATATGCTTGTGTAGAGAAGATTTTTTTTTTTTTTTTTCCTGTGATTGATTAAGCTGGCTCGGCCATACTAAATTAATTCCCCCCAAGAGGCTTCACAGACTCTCTCTGACCACTGGCAAGACGAAGCTTTAATGTTATAAAGTCCCTTCTAACAGTTGCAACTCTAGTTTTTCACAATCCATCAGTTTTTTCATCTGCATCCATTTAACTTTGATTTACCTCCAAGTAGTTTTTAAATAACAACCACAGTTTGTAATAGTCACATGCCCTAAATTTAGCAACCACGGCGCTAGCAGCTGGTCCTTTTTTTTTTTTTTTATTTATTTTAATTGTGGCATTTATTTCTCTGTTCAGAAATGAGCATATGAAGACAAACGGGTACTTTTTATTGCCATTGCCAAGGCTGGTTTGATGCCAGTCATTTGTTTTCAAATGTATTTTTAGATGCTAAATTATTCACTCGGTAGAAAGCTTCAAATGTGTCTGCATGTTTCAGGCTGCCTTTTCCTGGTGTATTTGTCCTAATTACAACAGAGCGGTGCAGTGGTAAAGCGTTTTCCAGCTCTCATCGCTTAACTGCTAAGAGCTCCGTACAAAGACAAACCATACACAACACTTTCCACATAAATGGGAACTAAAAAGAGGAAGATTACATTAGTTAGTGTGACCTTTGTTTACAATTGCTTTTGCTTTTCTGTCAGGGAAAGTTATTCTTATTTATGAGGAGCAGCTGCAAGGCCACAGGGTTAACACAGAACAAGAACCATCCATCTCCACTTTTCACAGGTACAGTGAAAAAAAAAAAAAAAAAGTGTGCCTACTTTCAATTCAATTCAGCCATTACTTAGCCTTAGAATTAAGTTAATTCAACCTCAGGTGTTTTATATCAAATGGCAGATTATGTTATCATTACTGAAAAGCTAACCAAAATACTGAAACTGTATGTAAACAAAACGCTTTTGTCAGTTTGCTTGTACTCAACATTGAGGTTAATACAATGCTGTGGAGGAAAGACATCAGCAATGAGCTTTGAGAAACAATTTATGATAGCTGTCAATTTGGGAAGGTTATAAGATCATTCCCAAGTAATTTTCCAGTCAGACTCCAAATGCCTAAGATAGATGGATAGATAGATAGATAGAT
>CM047998.1:18224796-18234944 GCA_026261665.1 Melanotaenia duboulayi
GTGCACGATCTTATGTGACCTGATGTGGATAAAAAAATCTAATTTAACAAGCCATTCAAATGAAGTGTTTTCTTTTTNCAATAGACTGAATATTATATTTATATATGATATCCACATCCCAGGTACTGCAAACAGTTGTCGTGTGCATGATCTTATGTGACCTTATGTGGATAAAAAATCAAATTTAATAAGCCATTCAAATGAAGTGTTTTCTTTTTAATTAACTGTGCTTACTTTTGTCTTAAGAGTATACAACTTTTAATCCCCCTAACATTTATTGTGACTATGGGCTTTAATTTTCCTAGATTTAAAGGTGTTATGAGCCACACTTTAATCATACTTTTTTGAGAGGCTGAATTTGCAGAGAGGAAAGAATAAAGGTTATCAAGAGGAATTGTTTGGTTTTTGTTTGGCAGGACTGTGCAGATGGCTGGAAGATAAAAAACAAAGGAAGTGAACTCTTGGCACTAAGTCTGAAAGTCTGCTGGAGATATTAAAACCAGTCCTCCAACAGATATTTCTTCAATTAATGCTTTAGCGAAAAAAGAAAAGAAAGGGCTCCCTTACATGTTGGTCCAAAATTTACCCTAGGTGCCCATTTGGGTTTATTTGGGTGCATTTATCTGCAGCCATAAATTGCAGCCTATTCTCTGCCGTGTCAGCTTGTCTCTCAGGCTCTTTTATTTCAGTCTTTACTTGGCTATTTTCATCACTTTTATGTGTAGCTGTGAGTGGACTGCAGTTGTGTTGAGGGCAGTCACTGTCAAAGAAAATCTGAAAAATGAGGACGGTCAGTCAGCGATAACCCCATCACCCATCTCTGTTCGTTCTGCCATTGTCTGTGCACATTTCCAGCCATTTTTAAGCGTTTCTTCCACAGGAGAGAGACAGGAGAAGACAATCGGTATGTTTTTTTCTTTTTTTTTTAAATCATCTTTTATAGGTATCAGTTTGCAACATCCTCTTTCTTCAGAATCCCACTAGATACACTTATTTTTGCAATGCCTCAATGTACACTTTAATTGTTTGCTGTTGAACCGATATATAAAGATCTGGGTGAACCAGTGTAACCATGGTGACTGCTGGTATTAAACCCTAAGTGTAGTTATTTGGTTGGATGGATTGATAGGCAAACATGCCATATTGATACACAGTAGGACACATTTTTGAGTCCAACAGCAGGATCCTTAATTATCAATGATTTTTACTCTTGCATACCTATTGGTTTACATAGCAGATTGAAAGATTTTAGTCATTTTTAGATGAATGCACAGATGAATAGTCCTCTAAAAAAATTAAATTCAGTGCCCATAGAACTGAAGCAATGTGTCGATTGCATGCTGGCTGACGTGTTAACTTGAGCTGGGAAGGGCTGTCTCCAGCAGACAGCATCCGGTTTCATATCAGACAGGATAAAGCGTCAGAAATGTATCACTCATGAGTGCAAAAACATCATCTCTAACAATGTTATCTGATGGCAATCCATACTTCAAAGGCACATATGCACTGGTGGGTCTGCTTAAAACAAACCATGATTCACTTCCACAAATAGTACAGTTCATTTCGAGTAGTGTAAAAGAGTAAACGCATTGCCGCTCTATTGTTTACTTGCAGTGAATGATCCTTTTTGAGTCCTGGCCCGTCAATAAGCCTGATTTTTCATCGCTTTTTTTTCTTCTTGGCCAGTGGCATGAGGATGTTGTTGTAACTGTTTGATGTCATTCAGGTGGTTTGGTCTGCTTGGGTAAAGTGTAGGGAGTAAAACGCACTGTGAAACTTAACGAGACTAAAGGAAGGTGCCAAAATCCCTATCCATTAAAATTGAGACCCTGAACTATCCTGGTGATACTGTCCCTGAAGTACTCAGTTTTACAATATATACTTCCTTTACAAAAGTTACAAACTACACTAATAGATGAGTCACCCAACATTTGAAGGCCCCCATGTGGCAGTGGAAAGCTAAAACNCTACAAAAGTTACAAACTATGGAAAGCTAAAACAGGTACTTTCCAACAGCTGCTTGAAACATCTCTGTAGAGGTGTGTTTAAGCTCTTTATTGTCATAGTTTCAGTAGGTATCGTTATCATCATTCAGTCTGCACATGTCAAACTTGATATCAGAACTGTGATTATCAACTTTAACTTGTAAACTTATACAAAAGCTAAAATCAAACTGTGTCGCTGCCTTCAGTCTAACCAAGGATATGTTTCTTATGCCTAATCCCGAAATAAGGGTGGATAAATGAGAGGAAAATAAAGTGAAATGGTGAGTTAAATCATAACAAAAAAAACTCAGTGAATAAAAAGAAGGAAAACCATTTAAGACTCCTGTCAAGTTCATTTCATATATGTTAATATTCCTCTCAGCTACATCCAGATAAACTCTCAACAGCAATGGCGAAATCTGTGAGGCGTGGGCGATACTTGCCTTTCAGACAACACTGGACAGTGCATCAAGGGAAAAACATCAGTGTGGTAACAGCTTACATTAGCATGAAAAGCACTCTGTGGATGTGTAAAACATATCAGTAGGTGGAAGCAGTTCCATCATGCTACAGTATACCAACATAACCATATATGGTATTTGTATGTTTTTTATTGTGCACTGCCAGGGGATTGTAAATTTAAATTGACCTCAGGCAAAAACTGGTAAAATACATCAAATGTAAACATTTATGTTTGAAATTGGTCCTTATAGACAGAATAACAGAAAGAAAAAACACTACACAAATCAAGACTTGTTTGTATCTGTAATGATTTCTTTACTCAAAGAAAAAGAATCGGCTTTCTCCACTTATGTCTTTGTACTGTAAGTGTTTGCATTGAGATCACTGCGTCTTCAGATCTCAAGTTGCAACCATTTGAGAACCCTTTAACATGGTTCTGCTTTCATTTATGAAAACTGGCTTTAGGGGAAAAAAGTGAGCAGACCAATTACTGAATTTGTTCAGTTCAATACCGCTTCAGTAACACTGAGAAAATAACAACCCAGTGATTTTTAACACACCTCCTTGTTGATGATTGATTGCAAGGGCACGTATAAAATACAATACTTACATATTGATCTTTTAACTCCCATGTCTCTTTATTTTCATTTCTGTACAAGAGCAGAGATGATAGGAAAAACAACCTGAGTTTGTAAATCTGCTTTTTAATTGGTCTCGTTTCACCTCCTGCATATCTCTCAATTTATGCAAAATGGTATCTGACATTTTGCAAGCATTTGGGAATAGTGATTGCTGTCACGTCTTTGGGATCATGAGACAGTTTAAGTGGAAAAAGGAGAGTGTGCGTGTTGCTCAGCCATCATCTGAAATCAAATGCCTCATCTGGAGTGTCCCATATCTCCTTTTTAAGCATTTGCACTCATCACAGCCCCTGAATGCAACATTAGTTTAGTGTGGAAATGAAAAAGGGAGGAGAGGAAAAAAGTTTTGTGAAGTTACAAAAACCGATCCATTTGAGAATTGACTATCACACCATATAATGGGTGCTTAATGGGTTTTCTGGGCCTGAGGGCAAGAAATCCACCTCGTGTCGAGGTAATATTCATTTCAAGGGCAATAAACGATTAAAAGAAAAAAAAAAAGTTTAAAGCACTTAATGCATCAGTAGTGATGCACTGTTGCAAACTGGAACTTATGATGTGTGTAAATGCTCGCTACTAATTGCACTGCACCATTTTTATCTGTCTGCTTTGTGCATTCAAGAGAGAGCTGGCTTGTGTTTACCAGGTGTGGGCTGTACTAATAAAGGCAAGAGGATAGCATGACAACTCCCCTTCAAGTGTCATAACAGAGGAGCGCCTGCCAGGCACCTTTGGGCTCATGTTTACAGGGACCATCACAATTTATAGCTCCTGTCCGTGAGTATTTGACAAGCTGCCTGCACACTATTATATATTTTCTTCACAGGAGAGGGGTGCACGATGGAGTTGTTCAGCTAATGCTCTCCATATATACGTGAACATGCTTGGAGACAAATTAAAACAAAACTTATGCGAGCTAGCAATGCACAACACACTCCTTGAAGGGCATTTGCTTTTGCTTATTGTACTGTTCGCCTTCAAAAGTAGCTGCTGGAGCATCTGAAATGGGATGCTGACCCACTTAGCTCTTGTTAAGTGCGCAGGGTCTGAGAGAAGAAGCGCACAAACACACTCAGGCAAAAGCGTGCACGGCGTTTGCACGTATGCGGACAAGCACCTCAACAAAGATAAAACAAGTTTCTCCCTGATAAACAAGTTCTTGGGAAACAATAAAAATAACTTTAATGTATTCACAGAAGGGGCTTCGTGAGGCTTTTTAAACACAGAGCTCCATCGTCTTCCTACTGAGATGATGCTGCCTCGGAGCCGCTGCCACCTGAGGGTTGAGGTTTTCATGTGGACGATTGTGCGTCATTGCATGTTCTTTGTGTCCACATGCTTGGAGGTGGCTTTTGCTACATGCATGGGGGAAGGTTTAGGTTTAAGTTGCTGCCTCTGAGCCTGCAACACCTACTTCTTTTGCTTTTGCTTTGATGTGCTGTCTGATCCCTTTATGTTACCATTCCTTTACACACAAAAACCCCTTCCCTGTTGTTCCTGGGGCACAGCAGGGTGACTGGATACTGTGGTCAGAAGCTCACATAAATACCCATCTACCCCCTGCTAACTCCTTAAATAACATTTTCATGTTTCATTTGTAAATTCAGTGAAGACTTAGACTTAGCTTTTAAAAATGATTTGCTACATTTTTGCAGTACTTTAAACCAGCAAATTCCTCACTCACATTCTTGGAAAACAATAAATACTTTTATACAGTTCAGACCTATTCAGTGTGGGATGATCCCAAGTGATTTATATTAGAAGTTCTGGTTTTATTCCTTCATACCACCACTTTTTTGCAGAAAATGCTCTTCAGAGTTCATTTAAAATTTTAAGATTTTTAAACTCGGCTACAAGAAGAGGCCCTCAGGGTCTAAGGTTGAACTTTATGTGGTTGTATTGTTGAGCTGAAATTTACAATAAAGGCGTAAACAGAAATCAGCACTGGGAGCAGAGTTGGTAAAAACAGGGTTTAAAGCCACAGGTGAGGCCCAACACACAACATATATAGCTGATGGAAAATCTTAAAACATATGAAAAATTGACTTCTTAGGGTATCCACACACCAGGATAGCTCGGTAAAATGGGTGGTTAATACAGAGAAATGTTGCACCTTCCTTTAATTCGATTTGCTTTCACACTGCACTCTCCTCGTGTGGGCAACACCTTCTGGACAACATTGCACACTTACAACAACTGCCCACTAGGGGCAATATACCCTTGAAATGACCAATGACCAAGAAGAAAAAAGGAGGAGAAAGAAAAAAAACCTGGCTCATTGATTGGCCAGACCAAAAACGGAAATCCTTCCCCTTCTGCCAGTTTGTTCACCATAATTAAACAATGGAGGAAGAATCAGTCTAAGCAGACTTGGAGTTTCTTTTTTTACTTTGGCGGTTTTCACAAGAACCTGTCCAGTTTGAACAACGGCCAAGGCAGTGAACAGTCCAAAATATTACCCAATAGCACACTCTGCATCTATTTCCTCTCTTTGGTTTACTATATGTTCTGTTGCATTCACACTGTAAATGAACCGCACCACAGTTCACTTTCAAGAGAATTGAGACTTCCTGTTCTCAAATGGACCAGAGTTTGCTTCTCTGGACTGCACTAGAATGTGTCAGAGGATTCACATTACTCTGACCAAAACTGCACTATATGTGGAAGACAAGTTTTTGTGGCTCATGTGGCATCACTAGATCAAAAGTACATTTCGAACCAGAACCATTCAATGTCTAGTATAATTTAATCTAATAAATTTAAAAAATCAATCCTTTGGCACACAGGATTATGTTTTTGCGATAATGTCTTCTTGCATTTCTTTGCTGAATCAGCCACAGTGCATGTTTATATCTGCTTGCTAGCGTATGGCGCGATAAAACTCGACCGCAAAGTCATGCAGCCTCCCAGAAGAAAAAGTTGTATAGGGCGGTTTCTCAGCTTTGGGGCACTGCTGGGCAGGGATAGCTCCAGAAATGCACATATTAGATGTCCCTGTGCCACCAAATAAGTCCAGAACACAGAGTTTAAAGGTTGGCAAGTTATGTAATGCATCTTTAAAAGGGTGAATTGGTAACTGCTTTAAAATATATCACTAGAAGTCCAAAATTACATAACATTTTGGCTTGATCTGTTGGTTTTAACATTGCTGACTGAAGCTGGGCACTAATCTTTGGAAACTCATCCTTGTTTCAAATACAGTGATTTCAGTTTTATCTTTATTGAACTGAAGGAAATTCTGGGACATCTAAGTACTGATTTGACCAGGGATGCACTCATGCCTTCTCTGAGAATAAAATCCCTTGGTGAAACAGCAATATAAAGCTGAGTGTTGTCAGCTTAATTATGGTAAGATATTTATATATAACACACACTAAATGTGCTGGAGACATAAACCAAATGCCACACAGAAGTATGTCATTTATAAAGTTGTGATGAATAACTGGATCATTTAATGTGCAGTTTGTATAGAAAGAGTTTTGTTTTGTGACTTTAACCCTTTTCCTCCAGCTTAGGTGCAGCCAAGGAACTTCGTTATGCATCAGTGTCCCAAGTGTAAGTTAGAAGTAGTATAGAGCATGTTCACACTGCTGCTGATTGGTCCACTTCCACGGATAGTATGATTTATTAGGTGCAGTGTAAACACCAAACATTGTCTGAGAGAAGAGGACTCTAGTCTCCTTGAAAGCCAGGGGTCTTGGTTTACTTCCAAATGGACTATCCAGTGGACTAAAAAGAAAGTGATATACCAACCCCGATAACGYATCAAGAAGAAGAARGAAGTGATGCAGAGTGTTGTTTGGGTAGGAGGAAAAACAAAACACASACAATGTATTCAGAAACATGCACGGTAYGTGTTCTACACACCATGGTAAAATTACGMACCACAAGACCAGMRTCCTGCACKGGTCCAATTTTACCCAKCCACACCCACCCGAACCCGTTAAGATGACCAAACATGACCTGTTYATATCTGTTCTGCAATGTGTCTGGCTGYAAGTAAGCACATACTGATGTGGCACTAATTCCTGTCTATATGGTCCGTGTAAAATACCTAAAAACAATGGAAGCTCAACAAGAATTTTCTGTACCAACAAGGCCTGACCATCATACATACCTGTTTATGTTTTATTTTTAACTTTTTCCACATTTTGGTTCGCAAAGAAATACTATTTTTAAAGAAATGAAAGCATTAAATTACATTTCCTTAAAAGTAATTAGTTTTGGTCAAAAACAAAATGTTTTTCAGAAGCATGCCCTTGAAATATTATTTTTTCTTAAGATGTTGTGTAGCTGAACCTTGAATAAAATCTAAGTAGGAGTAAAAACTACATTTAGCAAAAAGATTTCTGCAGATATTTGATCTTTTCAGATCTGTTAAATAAAGTCTTAGATAGTTAGGAAAAGCCAGAGAGATTCTCTACCACTTCCAGACTACTTTAGTTCTGCTGTGACCCCTGGAGCACATTTATTTCATTGAAAGAGAGCTAACTTGGCACTCTGTTACACAAAACCAGAGAAAGCTTCAAAATCAAGCAGCCAATCTATTTTGAATAAACAAGAGGAAAAAGCCAGAGTTCATTTTCAAGGATCTTTCTTTGTAACTCTGGCTTTAAAACTCCCAATATTATTGAGTCAGAGTTTTGTAAGTTTTAACAGTCAGTTCTTTAAGGAGCAGAAAGTAACTGACTATAGCAATTAGCAGTTTAATGCACAGACAGAGACCAAATTTCAGCTTCAATTTCATCATTTTAATGTGACACTTTTAACTGATACAGACTCTGAAATTACTCCTGATATAAGTGGGATTATTTCCAAACACCCCTTTGCACATCCTTTCTTTCCTTTAGACTGATGCTGTTCTTATTGTTTTTCTTGTTTCCCAGTCAATTAGCAGCTCTGTGAATAGACATACTAAACCAGTGCAGCTGCACAAGTTTTTAAGATTATCCACACAAAGTACTTGCAGATACTTTAAAAGAGCATGCATGATGTTTTTGTTTTTTTTTTATGATAAAACATATACTCAAGGGAANATTTTTGTTTTATGATAAAACATATACTCAAGGGAAACACATTTAATATACAGTGTAACTATCATTATTCAAGTACTTTTTTGGTGGGGGGTGACGGGGTACAGATGACTTGTCAGTCAGTTTGTGAGACGGGGAAGAAACAATCACCCCATCTTGGACACAAGAAAAAAGCAAAAGAGGTGGTTGTAGATTTTAGGAAGAACAGGAGTAAACAAAGCACTGTTTACATCCTGGGAGAAGAGTAAGAGGAATTGGAGGACTACAAGTACCCGGGTGTTCAGCTAGATAACAGACTAGACTGGAAATGCAAAACTAAAGCCAACTTCAAGAAAGGGCAAAGCAGACTCTAAAATGGAAGCTGAGATCCTTCAATGTTTACACCAATGTGATGTGTATCTTTTGGAAGTCTGTTTTGGAAGGTCCAGTCAGCTTTACAGCCATCTGTTGAGACAGCATCAGAGCCAGACACTTAAAGAAGCTGAACAAACTGAGTAAGAAGGCTGGTTCTGTGATGGGGATAACTGGGACCGCTAGAGCTGATGGTCCACAGAACAATGCTGCACAAGCTGCTGAAAATATTTGGACAATTCTTCACCTTATACACAACACAATGAGGAAACAACAGTGTGTTCAGAGAGAGGCTTCTGCAAGTCTGGAGCATAACAAGAAAGTACAGGAGGCCATTCCTGCCAACAGCCATCACTCTCCGAAACAAACTCAGGCTGTTGATTAATTATTTCAAAGTTGTTTTTTCAAACTACCGTTGTACATTACTGTAATTTGCCTCAGGGAAATACTTAAATATTAATCATTTAATTTAATCTGTATAAGTCAACATTGAAACATCCAACTTCTGCAGAGTTTCATAATCAAATAAGGGTGATTAGTTTTGAGAATTGCAACTTTTAACATGCATTTGTACTGAGGTAAGAATTCCTGTTTTACATCACACGTCTCAATAAAGCATTGCCTTTAGGGCTTGTCAAACACTTTAATATATGGAGGGATGAGCAATTACAACCACAGAAATGTGACGTTTAACATAATTTTAATGGCAATGTGAAATTGCTAGTCTCATTGTTCCCTTAAAGATTACATAAAAATGAAATCTTTCACACTGATGGATGGCTGATTGTTTAATCAGATTATGTTTGTAATAATATTCTCCCTTTGAGCTGAGCAAAATATATGAGTGAATATTTTCACATTTTGTAAAAGAAGAAACCAAACCTTTAATGTCCACGGATTTACAAGCAGTGGGCTGACTAAAACAGCAAGATTTGTAGGGGAAATTTGCTAATTCTCCCCTCCCATTTCTAATTATAGCTTCAAATTTTACAGTTAATTTTCAATAATGTAAAAAAACTTATATAGACCATACCTTTTCTTCATCTTAATGATTTTAATGAACATTTTTAAGATTTTACTTAAATGATGTGGCCACGTAGCAACAGTACAGAGCTCTTTGAAACACTTATTCATTTTCATGTTACAGTTTGTGCAGTCTCATGCCTACTCATTAAAATATACTCCAAATTGGTTTCAGCGTTTCAGTAAAGACTTACATCAATACATTCCACTTGAAATCAAAGGCAAGAAAGAGGCTGTAGGACCAGCAACAAGGTTGCAAATAAGAAGATGGTATCAAATCCCTGTTTGCATCTGATAAATGCCTGCCCACTTGCGTAGGTGCAACCTGTGGGACAATGGAGTTGGACCACAATGTTATCCAAATTCAAGTAATTTATTGCACAACTTTACAAGAAACTGTAACCTGTAAACCTCACCCTAACAACTTAAACTGAATGTGGGTGAAGTTGGGTGATCTAACCATGGACCACAGAAAGACATATGGCTTAAGCCACCAATTCCAGGTAAATATACCTCAATGCATCACAACAACAATACATTTTGTTTTTGTGTGTATTTCAATCTACTTATTGGATGTTTGCACAATGTAGTGATTGTAATTTTGTAATATGTTTACATATAATGATACAAAAGTATAATTCTGAATCTGATCT
>CM047998.1:18274916-18290421 GCA_026261665.1 Melanotaenia duboulayi
CGGCTATTCTCTTTTCTTAAGTTGCATTTAAAAGAAAATGCCGAAAAAGAAAGAATGGTTGCTGAACAGAAAGTCGTAATTTTGATTTTGACTAGTGATTTTCAAAGAGCTCTTAGCTGAACTCTTGACATACCTCAGCATGCAGTGAAATGAGTGACAAAAGCCTAAAAAATCAATAACAATATCAATAGGAACATCTACAGTACAGTAGTAAAAGTTATTTGTTGAGGAAATAGGAAAAAAATCCAGCAAAAACTGACAAAAGCTTTGAGAGTTGCATCTGAACTTTGATCCATCTACTGTTGGCTGAGGTTTCATCAGAAACGGTCTCCATGGAGTAGTGGCTGTCACAAAATCATGCTTAAGGATATATTTTGCCAAACGACACAAGAACTGGACTGAAAATCAATGGCAACTGAGCGAGGAATCCTTCCCCAAACCTGGACCTCAACATCACTGACGTAATGTGGGAGCATCTGAAACAAAAAAAAAAAGGGCAGCCAACAACCAACAGAGAACTTCGGCAAGTCCTGCAAGAAACCTGGAGAACTCTGCCGGCATAAATGACAAGAAAATGCGTCAGAGGTTTCACACTGTGTTGAAAAATAAAGATAGCCATACCAAATATTGATTTTTAACTTCATTAGAATTGTATAAACTGTCTTTTTGCTCTGTGTACAATATGTATTTCTTTTTAAGTTGAATAAATCAAAAACTTTTTTTCTGTATTCCTAGACAAATAGAAAGAAATCAGTTGTATGTTAAAACTGTTTGCGCAGTGGAGCAGAAGTGAGCCTATTGCAGCTTCAGAACACAATTTCTATTTGAGTCAATAGAGTATTAATTAGAACGATCACTAATTGGAAAGATCAGAGTCACGGACGACCTTTTGCAAGTTTTTCTGTCTCAGATCTGCAGCCTTTGCAGAACCTGCTGTTCCGTCTAATGCATGCAGGAGTCCTCTTTGTTTATATCTTTCTGCAACACCTGACCTCCATCCTCGCCTGCAGACATGCTCCCAATCCTCTAATCAGCTCCTTAGCATAGGTACCCACTGTTTACTATGGCTTTTTGCCCTCTTCCTGCCAGAACGTTCCAACTTTTTCTTGACCCATACGTTTTTAGCTGAACTCTGCATTGTTTCTTAGACCTTTTTGACCTCACCACTTTTGCCCTTGAGTCAAACATTTCAGTCCAGTACTTCATTTTTTCTAACACTTTCCAAACTGTACAGCAATAATACAGAGCACGCAGCAGTCATAATAAAATGATACTTTTCCCCACATACTCTATTTGGTTAATGGCACCAGACTCAGTGCATACCGTGGGCATACTGATGTAAATACCAAGGGGGCTCGCTGTGTATACACAGAATTTTAAAATGCTATACTGCAACTAAATGAAGAAAACACTGTTTGTCCAATTTCTACCAATATTTCTTTTTGAAAAAATCATTTCTTTCATCCTGGTTTACAGACTTTCCTAGTCCCTAATTCCTAGGACAGTATGCCCAAATGACCTTAGGGTGCCTGCCCTGCATGTTTCCTTGCTGCAACATACTGAAACAAATAATCAGCTCAGAGCTGCTCAGATTACTTATCTGTAGATAAGTAATCTGCACTGTAGATGTTCCTACTGTAGATGTTACTTACTCCAGATGACCATATTAACATCTTGGCTTTAAGTGAGACTTGTTTTTATTTTGATTTCAATTTTCTGTCTTTATTTTTCTTTTTTCTTTTACTACTGGCCATTAAATGGGCTCCTAATGGACTCAACCCGACCTTACCCCACAGTGTCTGTCCAACTTGCTCCAGTCTTACCTGCTCTCTCTCAGGTTGCCAGATCACTCCTTGCTAGTTGTCTCAAAGTCTAGGATGAAATCCAGAGGGGTCCGTTCCTTTTCTGTTGTTGGCCCCAAACTCTGAAATCTCTTTCTTTTTTTAAAACCTCTCTTAAAACTTACCTTTTTTATTGGCTTTTAACACAGCTTCAGTTACTGACTTTTTCATGTTTTTATTTTATTTCATTTCGTTTTATTCTATTGTTTCATTGTGTGTTACTGTAACTAGTCAATTTATTGCTTATATTCTATATCAATTCTTTCAACTAATGTATACTTTTGGCTGCAGTGTTATACTAGTGCAAGCAAATAGCGGTACTATTATACAGCAACTGGAAGGAAAGAACAGCCCTTGCATCATGATGAGGGCCATTAAAATTCCACTACCTCTACTCCATCTACATCCATTTAACTCCATCTACCTCTACTATGGGGAGATTCAGCCATAGAATACTGGAATTATGACCCTTCGATATTCTATAAAAACAGGTCTGCTAGAAGTCAAGACTTGAAAGTTATCAAAAATTTTATGAGTGAGCATGCACCGATGCATCATGATCCCTTTTATACAGGAACCAGATGTATAATGGTGTCTTTAGTGTTTTTTTATATAAAGTATAATTAATTTTTTCTGTGTTATAAAGCTTGTACAAACTGGATATTATTTGTGACTTATGTAAAAATCTAGAAGGAACTGTCAATAGAAAAATCCCTTTTTTTGTAAAATGACACCATTCCCACACAAAGCCTGTGTACTGTACTTCTAATGTGGATTTCTAACTGAATACTGAGCACAAGACTTCTGAAGAACAGCAGTTTCTTTTTGATCCCCTGTCATATGAGGATGGGTATCACTTTCAGCTCGGCAGTCTGAACTGAAGTAAAGACAATCTGTTCTGACGTAACCTCCAGTAAACTGACTACACCAGGTTTCCTTTGTGGTCTGATGTTTGTTTCTCTACTCCTTTGCTGTACTTCATATCAGCTTTACTGTATTGTATTGGATTTATTTATTTATTTTGTATTTCTCTGAAACACATTGTGCATTGGAGTCAAAGTATTGACTATTAATGTGGACAGATTATGACTACACCTGGCCTATGCAGGCAAGAAAAGAGTACTATTTAATCAGTAGTTTGGTGGAATGCATGGAGCCATTTTTCAAGCTTCCCATGGTACATAAGCTGCAAATCACACAGCACAAATTATAGAAATTAATTCAGGTGACCTCTGTGATTTTTATTAGTTTTTTGTTGTGTTTTAGTTAATAAAAAAACAAGTGAAGTCAAGTGTAAAATCATCATGAAGCCAGATAATTCCATGTTTGCACCAACAATAAATGAAAAGACCATGTCAAATGCAATGAAAGCAATTTGAGATGGGGATGTTTGCGTGCTCTTGGCCGACTGTAAGTGAATAAGTTCCCTCAAGATGGATCAGTGATGTTGCTTCGAGAAAGACACTTAACAGCTAAATGCTCCAGTGGAGTTGCTCTGGAGTCAGAAATGGAAAACTTGGTCTGCTGAGCAGCTCTCAGCTATGCATATGTCTAAATCCATAAATGTAAAGTGCAAGAAAAACTTATCATGCTCAGCAAGTCATTTATGATTTAGTCAAGGCTGAGGACAAATGATCCATTATACGACATTGTGACATTTTTATTGCATTCTAAACCAAAGGGGCCCCGTGATTACACTACGATGAAGATGAGTGGTTGCTTCAAGCTTGGCTTGAACTGGAAAAAAGGAATGTATTTCAAACAGACAATCGCACTTAATTTTTTCACCATTTAGTTTCAGGTCTGCCAATGGAATAAATAGGCTCAGCTGTCTTATTGTTCTCCTATAGCAACACATCGGTTAGAAAACAGCGTGGACTTTTAGGTAGGATTTCTAAATTCTTAACATTGGAGGTGGCTCACTCTGACCATGAAAACTAATCTCATTTTTCTAATTTCAGATTCCTTGATTCTTCACTTTTCTGTTCTATTGTTTGCAAATTGATTTTATGTTATCTGCTTGCTCTTTATCCATCTCCACTGTGGTTTTTTTTTAGCCTGTGCTGTCCCACAGTACCCTACTGTTTTCACTTGTATTCCTTCTTTCTTCTTATGAATCTGTCAATCTTTCTTTTACTACAGGTTTTATGGATTTTCTACCCTGGAAATCAGCAGCAACTTAGTCCATCTTCTTGAGAAATGTTGAGACCTAATCTGTTTTTCTTTCTTCTCTGTTGTCTGTTGACATCATACAATATATATATATGTANGTCTAAGAACATGAAAAGAAAAAAAAGAAACTGAAAAACATGTTGGCCTTTTTGTGTTTAATTGTGGGGTGAATTAAATAACTGGCATAATTTACGTCAAGCAGTTTGACTGACTTTAACCCTGACTCACCATTTTGTGAAAAACAAACAAGGAAACAAACGAAAATAAAATAAAATAAATAAATAAATAAACAAGATAACCTTTAGGTAAACAATCCACGGGGGTTAATACAGTAACAAATTATCAACACTTATGATATATGAATTCAGACATTGATAAAGCTTTGAACATCATTTTAATTGACAATAAAAACATTTACTTTCATTTCATAAAAACTAATATGTGAAAAAAAAAAATACCAGCTGACTTAATTCACTCTACCTTACCTGTGCAATCTTACGTGACAGATAGCATATGTCTCTCGACAATACTGACATACACAAAAAAAACAAGAAGCTACACAATGGTTGGACCACCTTATTATACCACGCATTTGCTGTGACATCACATCGATAAGCATCTGTGATGTCACATTTATTTCTGTCGAGAGTTGCAATAATTTTTCACCAAGATCTTGTATTGATGATGGGAGTCAGTCTTCTCCAGCACATCCCAAAGATTCTCAGTGGGGTTCAGGTCTGGACTCTGTGGTGGCCAATCAACGTGTAGAAATGACTTCTCAAATTAAAGCCCGAGGAATACTGGCAATGTAGTCTTAAAGTATGGTTGTGCATTTCAAGTAGATCTGTAAAATTCAACTGGCAATAACAATTTGTATACCAAAACTGTTAAAAAAAACAATCATCACTTTTATATTGCATCCTAGAAAAGTGCTACTTCAGCAACAATGCATTTTCATATGAACCATCTTTTAGATAATTTGACTTATCAGTGTGCTCCATGAGCTATAAAAAATATTGTAAAGTGCTTAAAACATGATATTAATCAAATAAAACACTTTGGCAATTGTCCCTGTGCCGATATTACAACAACAATGTCACACAAAACAGCCACACCTCTTTCTCTCTGTGGTGCTTCATTAAGAATAATTGGCCAAATGACAAGTCACCATGTTGCACAGCTATTTCATCAGCAGCATTCACTGTAATTGGGAAGACTACAGCAAGTAGAAGGTTACCCTCCCCAATGGGGAAGGGGAAAGATTTCAAGCTCCACTCCTTAACAGAAGCAAAATTAAAATGCTTAAAGAAGAAGCTGCAGCACTGCAGTGTTTGTTTGAGTGAGCACAAAAGGCCTCCATACCAATGTATAGCAGCCAAAATGGAGACATGCCAACTGAAGAAATCAATTATGACTCCAGCATGGCTCAAAAACTACATAATCTGTGTCTGGATGCTGTTGGCAAGCTATATTCTGCTAATTTGGGGAAATGAAAGGAAAGGAGATAAGTACTTGGAAAACAACAGAAAGAAAAGAAAAAAAAAAGGACAGGAAGTAAAAAAGGGTTTGATGATGGACGCAAATAATGAAATCAGCTGAGCAGCTTTGCTATTTTTGTGGTATGTGACTCAAAATATATTGGCTCCTGTTCTAATTAGGGGTTTAGCTTTCTTAACCACATCCATCTCAAGTAGGTTTTATCAAAACAAGCTACAGCTGTGCAATTTCCAGTGAAAAGAGCTCACAATTTATGGGTTTTACTGTCCAGGGGCCTTATTTATAAAAGTGTTCATAGCAAAACAAACTCCAGGTGCCGTCTGCTGCGCAAAAACCAAATGCTACACACTTCTACTTTCAGATTTATAAAAGAGTGCGCATGCACATCCTACGCCTTTTTCCGTTCATGAATCAGAATCAACTCTAAAGCGGGCACACTGGAGGGAACGCCTACCCACGCCCACATGGTGGCTATAAAGGGTCAGGTGAACGCCTGTAATACATATTCATAACATCATTACCATGATGGCTCGGGAGGGAAAAGGAGTTAAGAAGTGGAATTTTCCCGGGGTGTGAGACAGAGATCCTGATGGACCACACCGGTAAATGTGAAAATGTTTCATTTGTTGGCACGCCGTGGACATTAATTGTGTCAGAAAGACAGAATAATAGCAGCAGGTGTCAAAAGGGAAGACACGCAGAGGCAAACAACGTTGCGGCTGGATATCTCAGTCAGTAGAGCATACATCTGTCATGAGGGAAATCAAACTTTGATTCCCCTAGGGTTGAATAGTAACACCTTCCAGTTGGGTCCTTAGCTAAAGCCCACAGTAAATCGTTTTGGAGAAAAGCGTCTGACAAATGACTGTAATGATGCAGGTAATGTAGACTTTTGTTTTAATGTGTACAGATACATCTGAGATTGGTATCAGTTAAATTAGTGTTAAATAATATTTCTTTCTAGTTCCTGGGTGTTCAGGCTGGTTCGGCAGTGTTGCAGCTGTGATCGGAGAGACTTGCATCACCGCAGCAGACGTGTCCTCCAAGAAAGTCCTGCAGGTGGAGCAACACGATCACCACTATTAACAATGTGGCCAAGGAGTTGCGGGAAACGGGGACCGTCTTGATTGATGGAAACAATTATAAAAGCATTGTGTAAGATTAAATAAAGAAACAGAGGAAATCCACCTTTTGTGTGTTTCATAAGCATTGCATCACTTGGAGATGCTCCAGTCTGTCCGACTCTGCTGGATCTCAGAATAAATTACCTAAGTTTACTTTTCACATTTTCTTTTACTGACTGGTAAATGCTGGCAGCAGACTGTCCACCTCATCATTTCCTTGATTTTATTCTGTACTGTTAGTGTCTTAGTTTTCCGTTTTCCCTGATTTTGTGCATATGCCTGGGTCAGAGTTGCCGTGGAGGTAGGAACATTTTCCTGGCAAGTTTGGTTTTTATAAATCCCAAAAGTTAACTATATTTGGTGTACCCTGGTTTTTGTAGCTACGCCAGCTTGATAAATAAGGCCTCGTAAGTGACTTGGCAAAGTTGTAATACCATCTGTTTTTTATGTTATGCTCAAGTTTCTGCACTTGTCAGTTCTGAGGTGCTGATTTGAAACAGACTCACCTGGGAGGAACAATAGTCCAAATATGCAGAAGAATATATTTAAATAGTTTGAAACTTGGCAGTAAACATTGCAAATGCCAACTGCCTCGGAGTACCCAAGTTGTAAAGTAGTTAAAAACACACAGCAGACTGATATAGTACCTAACACGAAAAGGGAATTTTGACTAAATGCACATTTCATATCAGGCGTACAGGTTAAAAAGAAGACGTAAACAGAAGATGCCCAGGGGTAATTTGATCTGCTTATTTTTTTTAATGTATTTTGTTTTACTAACTCTTGAAATTTAAAGTCAGTAAATAAATTACCAGCACATCATGATTCAAACTGTTCTACTGCTCTGTCTAGCCAGTCTGTAAACTATTAAAGTTGGCATCCCTGAAGCAAATACTGTAGTATTAATATTTTTTTTCCTTTTTCTTTTTTTTTTCAGGCTTCAGAGTACCATATGTATGAATAAATATATAATGGAGGGAGAAGATTAGTTTGTGGAGATGATAGGACCCGATGAAACATCTAAAAATAACTCAATGGAGATTCAGGTTCTACGGGCCGGCAGCAGGGTAGCTCAATTTTAAATTCAAATCACCTGTTTCTTTTTTTTTTACTTTTTCTTCTCAAAAGGTCCACCTTTTCAACTCACTAATGGCTATGATTAAAGCCCTACAGTGGGAGGTAGTTTACATTTGGCTGTGAAGAATTTATGTGTAGGTTGGAAACTTAGGAAATTCATAACCACAATCATTTGCATCAAAAAAAAAAAAAAATTATGCAAATAGCTGGAGGCTACGGTTAAATTACAATGCATTATGAGCAGTAAAAGTTGAAGGGTTATGCAGGATGTGTAGCTTCATATAGAGTATGTTTCTCATCTGAGTGGGTTAAACTTGAGGATAGGTAGTGCAGCTTTCCCGAGCTGCAGCCAAGCTATAAACTTTATGGCTTTTTCAGTGATTACTTTCACGTGGCTCACTCAAAGTGTACAATGTGGCACTCCTCCATTTTTTAGTCTTTTCAAGGCTGTTGATCGCAAGTTTATACAAAGATAAGTAAAAAGAAGAGAAAAAAAAAAAAACTCTTAAATTCCTAAACACAATTTTCTTTTAGGAGGAATTGGAAAAGATATATCCAAAGTGCTGAATTCTCTTCACATGCTCAGTTTGACTTTGTGTCCACTGGCTGGTAAGTTATTCATTTTTGTTACAGATGCACATGTCAGGCTGCCTTACAGAGCATCCATCAGCCAAAACAAGAAAAACATGCAGGCATAGAAAACTGACTGGCTGCCACTGGAAAGCAGTGAGAAGATGATGGAGATAACAAGAAGATGGCTGAGTTGTCAAACAGGTGAGCTGTGTCTGAACACACAAGTTGCAGGAGGCAGTTTTGTCGAGTTGTTGTCACTAGCTGGGGCGATACTGGGTTTTGATGAGAGCCTGGAATTCCTCAAAGGTGCAAGATGTCATTCAAAGTTTTGTTTTTCTGGATTGCCTGCCATGTTTCATGGACAAATGTTGAATTTATTATAAGCATACATTTCAGACTGAGCCACAATGATCGGTGTGGGAAGAAGGAATAAATTCGTGAAGGAGGAAAGAATGGATGAGGGAGGGAAGGATTGTTGAACAGATGAGGGAGAAGAAATGAACATATGAAGGATGAAAAGCTGGATGCATTGATGGATGAAAAATAGAGGTATGGGGGAGGGATAAATAGACAAGGGAGGGGGTGAAGAGAAATGGAAGGATGAATGGGTGGGGGAAGATAAGGATGGATGAGAAAAGGAAGGATGAATGAGAGAAGGGAGTTGGGACAAATTAATCTGGGTAGGTGAGGATGGAATAAGGGAGAACGGATGGATGCATGAGAGAAGAGGGAGAATTAATAGATAAGAGAGGATGAATGAGACCATGGACATGGAAGGTGGGGTCAGAGAATGAGACAAATAGTACAGAGTGGGTGGAGCAGGTATAAGAAGACTCACCAGGTGATTAGAGGTGTGGTTGAGGCATGGCCTTGCTCCTTAACCTACAGGTAAACATTATTTATCTTAAAGCTGTCATGTGCAAAGTGCTCTGTTAAAAAAAAGAAATTTTAAAAAAAAGCTAGCTGAAGTCAACTTTAGTAGCATTTATGTTATTAACGACTCAATGTGTCTCTAGCTGATATCAGCATTTTTGATGCTTCCTATCACTGTGAAGCAAAATTCACTAAGCATCCCACTAATAGGAAACATGAGCTGGTGTTAAACTGTTGTGAGACAGGTAGTTAATAAAGTTAATGAACCTCGGGCGAAAGATCAATAAGGGTGACCTGATCCATCTTGATTCTTTATTTCTTGCTACTTGTGCTATTTTTTCTGCTTCTTCCAACATTGTCAAACATCCACATTAGCTCAGACGCTGCTGTTCTAATGGTCTTCCTGCTCCCATTCTAACCCAGCCAGTCATTCTTCTTACAGACCCTATGTCACACATCCCACCTTATCCCTATCTCCACCTTCTACAATTGCCCAAGATGGAGCCATTAACTGAAGTCTGCTTCCTCCAATCCCACTAGCAGTGTCTAGACTCCAGGCCTTAGCTATTAACCTTCAGGTTACGTTCCACATTGATACAGGATTGCAATAAAGCTGCAAAACTTTATTTCAATTATTGTGCACTAAGAAATTTGCATCAACCTTTCACTGATCTGTCTTTATTGACATAAAAGCAAAGGTTAAACTATACTAAGCCGGATCAGAATGTATATTTGAGTTAAAAATTTGAGTTATTATCAATAATGATGGTGAAATATTCTAATTCGGACTTACAGGTAGGTGGTGAAGGAAACTCAGCTACATCAATGCAAGCGTTAAGAAATTAAACAACCTGAAACGCAAATGTATTGTGATGGTGTACAATTCAAATATATTACAAAGATATCACAACTGCTTAGAAATATGGAAGACTCAAAAAAAAATTTCTCATTGTATAAGCAATAAGCTATATTAGTCAGGGTCTTCCATGTAAATCAAGTATTAAGCTAGATTTATAACTGCGTGGAGTCTACGTACGGAGGCCCGCCACAGCTGACGCTGGTGAAATGTGCTCTTNATACGGAGGGCCGCCACAGGTGACGCTGGCGAATTGTGCTCTTGCACTCAAGCATAGGTTTACAGTGTCATGTTGCAATTTCTCTTCCATTGTAACCACTCAAATTAAGCAGGAAGCTCCAGAAATCTGGAAACACATAATNCAAGCATAGGTTTATAGTGTCATGTTGCAATTTCTCTTCCATAGTAACCACTCAAATTAAGCATGAAGCTCCAGAAATCTGGAAACACATAATCATAAACCGACCAATCACAAGGGATTACTTCCGCGTAACAGCACTACAAGCAGGGGTGCATGTCAGTTATAGAAGAGGTGCGCATCAACCCTCTGCAGACCTATGCAGAGCATATGGCGGTGTGGCCGTAACCGACCTTTCGCCGATGACGCTCGAGAGTATATTGCCGCTGTTTGGTCCGCATTAAACAAACCCTGGTCTGCTTCCACACATTCCTACAAGACAGCATCATTTTCCTGTTGCCCCCTTCTTCACTTATGGTGAAAGAGCCTCAAGTGAAAGAACAGGAAGGATTTGTGTTTTTTTTTTTGGTCCTTTTAACTGCATGATGTTGTCCAGGCAGTTTGGTCTGCTAGAGCAGTGGTTTTTAAACTTTTTGAGCCACGACTCCGAAGATAACATTGGTTTGTGTTCACATCCCCCCGCCCCCATGTGACAAATTTAGTAATGGTATGATGTATCAGAGGGGTCTTCCTACAACATCCTTTAAGGATGTAATGTAATTTTGAAATGTGAAAGTAAACCACACCAAAGGAAGGNGGTGTTCACATCCCCCCGCCCCCCATGTGACAAATTAGTAATGGTATGATGTATCAGATGGGACTTCCTGCAACATCCTTTAGGGATGCAATGTAATTTTGACAGCCCTCGTAAAATGAATCCCAAATGTATCTTATAAGTGTGGACAATATACTTTGTACATTTATCTGGCGACCCCCTAAAATTATCTCACGACCCCCATTTGAACAATCACTGCAATAGAGTAAAGTGTTATGTGAAAGTAAACCACACCAAAGGAAGGGGCAACATTTATTCACATTTTCCAACCAAACTAATTCCCCAGACTATCCTAGTGTGAATGCACCCTTAACATCTAGAGTCACATCGACATTGGTATCAAGTATTCGTGTCCTGGTATAAAATTGACCAGCGTAGATAATCAAGACTTAAATAAAACGTCTAAATCAAGGCAAGTCCATATCACTGTCCTCATTCATCACCCCTCATCTAATTCTTCTTCCACTTACTGTATGTTACCTTTCCATCCTCACCCTCCTTCATTCATTCATCCTTTTTATACTCCCATCCTTCCCCCATTAATTCATTCCTTCATTTATCCTATCTCCCTCATCAGTCCATCTATCCATTCATTCTCCTCATCCCTTACCTCATCTCAACTCTTTCTGTCTCTCCTCCTATCTTTAATTTGTTTCTCTTCTTAGGTACCAAGGTCAATTAACAAAGTCTGAGACGGAACCCCCACCCTCTGTCTCCTCCCCCCGGCCTTCAATTAAAAGACTGTTCAGATGAGCCAGTCAGAGAACTTTCAAATCTGTCATTTCCCTCATCCAAACTTTCATCCATACCTTTCATTAAACCAGTGAAATTCTATTGTTGGGTTTTGCTCTTTGCTAGTGAACTGGTGACTGAATATACAAGGTGACAAGATACAGTGACAGCTCTGTGTAAAATAAATAAAAAATAAAAATCCTGTTGACATTATTAGATTTAGAGCACAAAAAGAAATGTGGTAGGATATGTTGTATAAAACTACCTTGGCTGTGTTTTATTTTGACCCTTAAATTTGCTGTCTCATTTGTAAAGTGAGAGCTTATCCACCAGTTATCCCATTTCTCTGTATGGTAACGTTCATATCCATTATGCTGTACAGTACATGTCATTAAACTCTTTTAATAGCATTTGACAGTTAAATCATTTAGCCATAAGCATGAATTGGAATGCTTGTAATTGATCATTTTATTGACTACCACTGTGCATTCTGTTCCAACAGCCCTGTCAGTATTTTCTTGTGTAAATGGGAGTTGAAAAGTACAGAGGGCAGAGAGGACACAGCAGCTTCTGGGCTGTGATTTAATGCCATGCATGATATACTTATAAAAAGGCCTTTAATCCACTCTCCCATTCTCATTTGCTTCATGCACATTTGCAAACTACGGCAAAACTGCTGTGGAAGCCTCAACTTGTTGTTAACAACCTCCACACACGTGCCAGAGAAAATGAGAAGGAATTCTTAGCATCTATCTCCCGGCAAAAATTCTCTAAAAGTCCAAAGAGAGGTGGAGGAAGACGGGCCTTTTCCAAGCTCAGTTTAAGCAAAATAAGTGATTCCTTTAAGTATTTATAGAATTAATGAAGAAAGATAAATAAAAATTATTAAGAATGAATTTATGTAGTTGCTTACAAGTGGAGGATCAGTCCACAATCACAACAAGCCTTTCCCTTTTGTCAGTTTGATCATTAACTGCATTGTTAGGGGCAATACCTGAAAATGTTGGCTCAAAATGATTATTTTACGGTACATACATTAACCAGAGGGCAGGTCTACCAGCTGCTTGTCTTCTGTGCTTCTCCCCGATTTCCTGATGTGTTTTTTGCCTCTAGTTTATGCTACCATTTCTTTTTTTTAACCCGTCTGCCTTGACTTCAGTCGACTTTTTGATTTTTGGGTTTCTGTTGTCTTTTGTTTAAATGTAAAAAAGGGTAAAAAAAAAGACATTTTCTGTTTCTCGCTGAGGAGTGCCTCAGCATGCTTTTGTGTAAATTTGATCTTCTTTAAGGTTGCTTTCATTATTATGTCCACTAGGTGCAGACAGACAAAAAAAAAAATATATATATATATGCAAATGACTATCAGGGGATCAGGGGAGTATCTGCTTCCATTCCAGGCTAAAAAAATAGGAAAGGAAATTAACTTTTTTTCATGTCACAATACTTGAAATTCATAGGAGGACCACACGTCTGTATAGTCTTAAAAATCTGGTGTGAAGAATGTGCACATGCACAATGCTGCCTAAGTAATGAAAATAAAGTTTCAGGATTCTGGGTTCAAAGATGTGAGTAGAAGTACTTGAGCTTTAGGTAAACTACTGTAGGATAGTTTGACCTTTCCAACATGCTTTGAAAAGTTAAGTTCTTTAAATGGCATGGCCATTGCATCAATCTCATTTGCATTACCATATTCAAAGTAAAAGGTTAGCGACATCTGTTTAGAGCTGACATTGATGCTGCTGATGATGTCCCTGTGATGCTGACCTCCTTTTTCATAATCATGTACAGGTGATGGCCCTTAGCTGGCTTCAGGATGTCCCCCTGCAGTGATGCAGATGTTGTGGAGTGCCATACATACTCCAATTAATTTCAGAGCAAAGATGTGATAAACCTCTAGGGCTTTAAAAAAAGATCATATTTAACTGCATCCTTATTGTAAAGGCCCTTTCTACGGTGGATCAAGCATGGTGAATGTTCAACAGCACCTCTAGTCTTCCTTTAACTGGCTCTTGGTATGGAGTAATGAGGGTGACTTGTGATGACTTTTCTCCATGACAGAGCATCCAACTGGTAGGTAAGGAGTCACTGAGAAGTGCTTGACTGTTTCTGAGAATGCTAGCGTGGACTATGTGTCCAACAAATATGTCCAGAATATTGCCAGACTGATGGCCTGAAGTTGGATTGAGTGTAATCGTTTCCGCTTCTGTGCTTGTGGAAAATGGGAAGCCTTGATTCAGATAAGGCTGCCATCAAGAGCTACCAGTGGCTGCTAGCAAGTTGTCCGATGCCATGATCAACTGCAGAACACTGTCCTAATACAACCACTGCTGTCTTTTAATATTGTGAAAGGCATGGGAGACAACAGCGTATGACAATACAAGTGGCAACCAGGAGACCACCAGGAGAACTTGAATAAGGGATCTCAAACTCTGGTCATCGAGGGCCACTAGATTTAGATGTTTTCCTGCTCCAACCCACCTGTTTGAAATAGAATATATCAAGCACTTGTTGACAAATTTTGCAATGACCCATTTATTTAAATCAGATGTGTTGAAGAAAGGAAACACTTTAACAGCAGAATAAGGGCTCTAAATGACGGTATTTTGAGATCCCAGACTTCTCCTAGCCATGAGTCTTCAGTTTTCTACCATAATGGATAGCCTGGATGGATGGTAGTGGAAATGCATGCCCTTAGTTGGATCCAAACACAACTGCATTAATACATTAGAATATGTTTCCCTGTTTCACATCCAAGACCTTTTAAAACTCATGTAAGTGTGCATGTTTGCCCTATTTTCACTTTTAAAGTGATGAGAAATAGCTAAACAATTGCTATAAAGCCACATGGGAATACATTACAGTATGACGGAAAAGTTTTAGTCAGGATTTTATGTTAATGGAAATTTAAGCATTTATTAGTATCTGCTTACCATTTGTGAGCGCAATGGATCTGCAGCTGCTGCCTCCTTTTCGGAATTAACTTATAGTTTTGCTGCAAGGTGAGCCGCACAGCAGAAAACAAGTTGAGCAAGCTCATCTCACATTTTCCTCCACAACAGTAACACTCTGGGGCTTCCCTTTTATAGGCCACTAATCGAAGATAAGCTTATCAGGATATGTGTTATTCAGCTGGGTAGATAGATAATTAGGCATTCATTTATTTCATCAGTGTTGGGTCCTTGATCGTCACATTAGGAATCTCGGGGGTAGATCAGCACATTGCACAGGCACAGGCTTTATCGGTCAGGAATATTTGCACAATCAATTCTATGTCATTATCTTTCCTCAGTTGATGCTTCCTAAGGTGTCATGTGCACTGGGTTACAAGAGGCTCATAAAGAACATATTTCCCATGATACTGATCATTCACATTTCACAAAGTAAATAAGAAAAAGGGATATGAAATTTATTTAGGAGTTTTCTTAAGTTTCAATGCCAATCTGACAAATGTAGTAAGGCCATACTGGCCAAAGTTTTTAGCTTCAATAACAGTTGCAAAGTTGCACAGCCAAATGAAAGGAGAGTCAAGTTCTTTCAACACAAAGGTTGTCTTTAGGGTCATCTTTCAAAACTGTCTTTCCTGGACTCATGATGTTTTCTAATGATTTTGGGTATAAAAGATGAACTTGTTTATATATTTATTTATTTTTATTATTATTGTTTCACCAACCCTACTATTGAAAACACATCTATATTTTTTTTTATTTATTTTTATTTTAATATTTTTTTTTTATTTTTATTTTTTAT
>CM047998.1:18337274-18353873 GCA_026261665.1 Melanotaenia duboulayi
ACTATGATTGATCATAAATCAGATAAGTTTCAATTAAATTTTTATTTTTTTTATTTTTATTATATCATTATTTATGTCACTTTAAGTTACAGTAAATAACTACAGTATGTTTTGTGTGCACAGTACAGCAACACTACATATGCATGAATCCCTATGTGACCATTTAGTTTTCCTCTGGCATTTATTTGACATATACAAAATGTTTCTTCCAGGCCTTTTCACTGAATATTCAATGCAGTGGCCAAATTAGTCTTCTGGTCCCCTAGCAACAGAATCCTCTGGGAGGAAGCAGATGCTAGTAAGTGAAGTTCACATCAGTTTCTGGGATGTTGATTCCTTTTGTCCAATCGTCGTACAAGTCCTATACATAACATATTCACTGGATATTTCTTTGAAATATGCATAACCATGGTCCCTAAAACAACCAAGAAGATATTAATTATGGATAATGGTGGCCATTGTTTTGTCCTGAACAGTTGGCAGCTGTGTCTTTGTATAATAGGGCTGTCATTCTGTGTTTTTTATTTATTTTTTTTTATTTTAGATCACCTCAGACAAAAAGCAGAGGGATGCCTGGATGACAGCTTGGGAGTTACATTTTTTTTCATCCACTTTGCTATAGAAATGTTGAACAATCAGGTGGAAAATGCTATTTAAAATCTGACATCTTGTTAGATTGACATAAACCCATCCTCGAAAAGTTATATATCTCTTCTATAGAGTCTTTTTTTTTCTATTCAAACTCAGAAGTTATTCAAAAGCTCCAGCCAGTTAAAGAGCAAATCTATATGGCAGATATTTCATAAACATATAAATGAAATCTTTGAAACCAGATAATATAAGCCATGCAGAATGAGATCTTTTCCTCAAAAAACCAACCTCTGGAGTCACTAAAAATGAGAGTATACACTTATGCATCAATGGACCCTTTACACATACTGGTTGTCCATTGCATGATGACCAATACATGTGTGAATATATGAATTTGCATAAATGGCACCTTCANAATGACCAATACATGTGTGAATATGCTATTTATATGAATTTGCATAAATGGCACCTTCACACAAATACTGCTCTCCCATGCCATGAATACCGCTGAACCATTACAGACATTTTCTTTTGCACCTTACTCTAACAGGTAGGATGATGTTTCATTTTCAGCACATAAAACCTGATATCCATTTCCTGCTAAATCAAGCTGAAATGAGGACAAAACACATGTCCATTGTCTTTATGTCCATCTGAAATTACCATGAAACAAGAAAATCTGTTTTACCTTCCATAATACAACTTTAGGTTTATTTCTGGATGCACTTGTAATTTCTAAAATATTCTTAAGCATATGAGGCTGTACTGATCATGATGGAATAATGAGTTGTCATGCAGATGCACCAATCCAAAACAACAGCAAGGAGTAAAACCCAACGGGGTGTAAACAGAAAAAAATGTTTAAAGTTTCAGACCATGTTAAAGATAAAGGCCCACATATACTAGATTTGCATACCTAAATTGGTACATCTATTTCATACTTCACTGTTCTTTTACTTCCATGCCCATTGCGTTGAGTACAGACCTAATCAACTGAATAATGTGGATTTTTTCAAAAGTAATCAAATGCAATAGTCTCATTTTTTATTTAAAAACTAAGTAGCACATAAAAGTTCTCAAACTTTCTCCAGCCTTTTATCACACTAAGAAGTTGAAGTATCTTATTCTGGTCAAAATTCTCATTAAAGTATATTACCACTATCCACTATTTAAGGCCCAGTTCTATAGTTTGAGTTGCCCCAGAGGAAATCCTCGTTTTAAAACTGGTGAACCGGGCTCATTCTTCAGTGTCAAACTGCCCCAGAGCTGAGTGTGATAAGACCCTGCCCAAGTTTCTGTGTGTGCCCAAGAGTGTGTGAGTTCTAGAAAAAAAAAAATGGAGATGCAGTGTTGTAACAGTAAAGACAGTATGTGTGGTGAGGAGGTCAGAGAAATCTGGAGGGATGGGGCTGATGGAAGCGGCATGCAAAAAACATGACACTAAAGATGAACTGAGTGAAGGCAGCAGCATTGGAAAAAAAGAATAATGGATATGAGTGATGTAAGGAAGGGAAGACTATAGTATATGATGAAAGCAGACTAACAGCTGCGATAACTTAAAGAAATTGGTTCAGGTTCATATTCCCCATCATTTGAAATGACCAGTGAGCTTTAAATGTTTAATTTACTTTTCACTGGATATGGGTTCTTTTTCATTTATTTCTTTCATCCAGAGAGCTGTTCTCATTTACACAGTGCTATAAGAAGCTCTAAAAGACTAAGGGTAAGACAGAAAAAGACAATTGCCAACCTCCTGTGTTGGCTTTTTGATGTTTGTCAGTAAACACTAGCTTCGAACATGACTTTCCTTCATTGTCAGGCAGCTCAGAGTGAGTGATCTCAGAGGCTATTATTTAACACATCGTACGCTATAAATAGCCATTACTTGTCATGTCCAGGATTTGATACTAAACCCCCAGAGAGCAGGCTGTGAAAACTGACAAAGAATCTGAATGAAGCTCAGGGAGCAGTTTTCGATATTGCTACTTCAAACAGCAGCTCCTGTGAGGACTTTAAATTATTTGTCTTTCTTTCTGTTATAGTTGATGAGCTGCTGTATTCATCATGTGTCATATTTGTGTCATGTCACTGGGAGGTGAACGATGTGAATGATCAAGGGAATGAGGCAGGAGGAGTGTGATTCATTTGTGATCCGGTATTATTGCATATTTCTGTTTTCTGGACTGTACCATATTCTGCAAAAACCATACAATTCAACTTGCTGATGCAAAGAAAACACATTTTCCATGTGTTACCTGTTATTCTCAGTTATTTGTTGTTTTCATATGCCTTTGAGCAGTCCAGGTCAGATAAATGAATAGTAGTATATGAACGTTTGCATCATGCTCATTCTGTGTTGCAACCATGTTGAGTTGAGCTCTTTAGCATATGGCGAAATTCAAAGTATCAGGAATTTAATTAAGTCCTTTGCCCTGGATCCCATTTTAGATTTAGACTGCAATCCTTGCTTTGAGTTTATATGTTTTTCTGTGAATGGATGCATTATCATACTAAAACACCTAAAACCATCATTACAAAAGTTTTGATTGAGTGTATCAAATACCCAAGCTATTGTATGCTATATTGGACCTCAACTAGTTTGGAAACCACTTTTCTAGAGGAAATAGTATAGACCAGTTACGAGGGATGCAGTCCTGCAGGTTTTCAGTGTATCCCTGTTCCGATACACCTGACTCAAATTAAATGGATCCAACACCATATGGAGTTTTACACAATGACTCATTCATTGAGGTCAGCTATATTGGAGCAGGGAAACATCAAGAAACTGCAGGACTGCAGCCCTCAAGGGACCAAATTGAATAGCCCTGGTACAGCCTATAGCCTAGGGTCCCTGACCACTCCAGATTCCAGGATTAGGGTGTCCGAGAGGGTTTGCTTGTACACAGCATGTGTAATTGTTAAATTTAAGGTCATGTGCATACAGAGATGAGTTGAGGTGCTTCCACTTAACTTTTTAATCATTTGCTGCCACGAGTCAGCGTTTTGGGAGCCGGAAAAAGAAACTCTGAAAAAAGCAGTTCTCCAAAGTCGATGAACAGTGTTTTTCAAATTCTGCATACAAAGATATATATCATGTATTAATAAAAAGGCCTCTTCATGAGCCACACATTAAGCATCCAATTGATGTATGCCATAGTAGGATCAGTGAGCAGAATAATGTAACATAAATTTTCCTTGCATTATGTCATTATTAAACATGTCTGAAAGACACTACAGTGCAAATGATTTTTCCTTTTTAATAAATAAAAAGTTAAAATAGGCTCGGAACCAATAGTATTGCTCATCTACATTACTGCCAAGATTTAAATGAACAATTACCTATTTTTTTGTCTCTGAATCCCATTTTCTTGAACCGATTTCTTAAGGTTTTGTTACATGCATGGACTCTTGTTTATGTGTTTCATTCTATTTTTTTTCCTTTCAATGTATGACATCTGTTTCCAAACATACTAGTTTGACTTTTCTATCCTGACTCTTTGATGTCTGTAATGGTCTACTTGTATGTTTCTCTTTTAAAACCTCAGCTCAAAAGGTCAAATTTGAAGACAAAGTTGACTGGAAACAACCCAAAATTTCAAATTAATCATAGTTTTTAAAGGGACACTGCGTAATTTGCAAAAATACAGGACCATGCATATGCAGCAGCAGTATGGGAGCTGATTTCACCATCAAAAAGGGACCTTCGAAAGGTAGTGTGACCATATGATGTAAAAAAGAAGGGCTAGCCTTCCTCTTTTAGAAGGAGCTCAAGAAAAATAAAAATTTTAAAAGGGATGCTGAAGTTGACAGCTCTCTTTTCAACAAGTAAGTCAACGCTACTGTTTTATTAGACAGTGTTGCTTGTTAGAGCGTAACATTAGATCCTGCTAAAATACACCAGCCTCGTTGGTACAGACGTGTATGTTTACGTGGTTTCAGTCACTTTTATAGTCACAAAAAAAGCCAGTTTTTAGTCGCGGTAAAACCAGATTAAAAGCCTTTGGGAAGGCTTTATAAACAGGCTTTTACTGTGACAAAAAGCCGGTGCTGTGTCCAGGCCTCTGTTCTCCCTGTGAGAACCATTTTTTCTTCTACACACAGAGGAACCATATGTGACAGCTTGATGGGATGCAGTATGCAATATGAAATCATGAACCTCTTCATCTGTTTGAACCCTCCATGAACAATCAGATGACATGCTTTCATTGATGTTGTCAAAGCTTTTTGACACACCGCCGCTGCCGTTGTTTAAAAAAGTGATTCGCTGGAATGCACTATAGGTTAGAATGCAATTCCAATGATAGATGGCAGTATTTCTTACATGCTTCCCCATGAAGGGTTTTATATGTCAATCAGTTAGAAACAAAAAGTTTTCAACCTCTCATCTTTAACTTCAGGCTCCCTTGCGTATTCTAATAATGACAGTAGCTGCTGTAAAAATGACAAGGGATTCTATATTGTTTTCTTTATTTGTCAAAGAAAATGCAATTAGTTGGATCACTTTTATTGATTTTTTTTTTTTATGAAAACATTTTGCTAAGCTATTATGCATTGACCAAGAATGGTGGTTCCATAAATTCTGACAAAGCAGCTATTAAAGCCATGGCAACTTGTTTATTACTCTGGTTGATGCTGTCTAATCACCCCTGGGTGATGTTAAACATTTTACTTCTGAAATGAAATACCCTGAGGGAATTTTTAATACTAATTCTGTTAGGTTAGAAATGTTGACACAAAATCCAGAAAAAAAGGCCATAAAGTACAAGATCTAACTGGAGCTGACTCACTTTATTGCATCCGTTGTACTTGTTTAGTATAAACCTGATGGTAAAATAGTTTCAATTATACGTAAAAGCCCCAGACATTTTTATTATTTACAGCAGGAAGGCCTGTCAAGTTATGTTGTAACACCGAACCTGTGCATGTGAACCTTTAAAGGGAATGGGTCATTGATTTCAGAAAGAGGTAGACTGAATGGAGCCTTGTGTTTCCTCGGGGTTGCAAATCTTGCTAATTTTTATTGAAACACAACATCCTAGGCTGTGTGGATTTATATTAGTATCTGTTTGCAGCACAGTGAAATAAGACTGCATATCTGTGGCTTTAGTTTCAGAGACTAAATTTTAAGATTAAGGGCCCTAGAAACACATCTTTTATTAAATACATGCAACATCCTGCAGCTGGATTTAACAGATATGTATTGCCAGTGCGAGACAGATTGGTATTCACTATTTCATCCATGAATCATTCCTGGTGCTGAAAGAGAATCAGTCAACCTCTAATGACAGTTGTCATTCTGTATTATCTTACACTTTAGACATGATAACTGTCATCCACCGATACGGTTTCTAAGTTTATAAGCCACCATCCTGTCTTTAAAGTTTCAAGTCTGAATTCCATCAAAGTTGTCAACATTTTTTTTTCTTTTACTTCAATTAAAATTCAAAGTCCTTCTGGCCTGGAGTTACAGCGACTCCAGTTTAGTATAATGTTGGAAACCTCTGTAGTCAAATACAGTTGATAAAACCAAACAATGACTTGCATATAATGTAACACCTTTATTTTATAGAAAATAATAAAAAGGCAACATGCAAAGCATTATTTTTTGAGCAACAAAATACTTTTTTAATTAAATGGAAATGAGCATCATGCTGATGCTTAAAACTGGTAGGGGATCGCGTCATGAAAGAATATGTGGGAAAAAAAATCTTAATTTAATCTCTATCTTAAATTGCACATGGAGCGGTTGAATTTAAATACCTTCTGCACAAGCAAGAGATCTAAAACTCTATAAGCACACCATCCAAATACCTGCATTTGGCATAGAATGTGGGTTCATGACCTGTTTTCTGTGCATCAGATGGCTCATTTACTAAAAATATTAATAAAAATAAATTGATAAATGAAGAACACATGGCAGCCTCAACCTTTAAGTAAAGATATCTGGTATATAAACGTCAAATGTACTTGTGAAACATTTGACAAAGTGAAGCAAAAAGTGAGCCATAAGCTACATATTTACATACATATTTGAATTGCAAATGCAACACGCAAACATGATTTCTACTTTGAACAGTACAGTTATTTAACTGAATAATAACAAGATAGTATATTGTACCTATTGTTCTCATGCATATATTTCTACAGTATTTCTCAACTGATTCATTACTTTCAGTCAGGCATCTTGAGGTGTCAACGTAGTAGACACCTCAGCTAGCTAGTTAGTTAAGCTAACTAGCTAGCTAGCAAGTACAGCACAAAACATACATTCATGGCTACCATTAGCTTAAAATTGGGCATTGTGTTTGTGACAGTAGCAAATTAGTTAACACAGGGTTTGCCACTTTAAGGCACATTATTTAAAAATCCATTTAAAGAAAATGGTCTGGATGCAGATACAAAGTTAAAGTGCTCCTTTCTCTCTTCATGGTCCACAGCTCCACCAACTTTTATTGCATTCAGCTCAGTAGCTTGTGGAGGATCTTGATCAAACAAAGGAACTGCTCAGTAAACAAACATTGACAATTACATAACTCTGCCAAGGCAAGAGCCAACAGCATAGCTACTCGCTTTATAGGTGGAAAACGAAAAAAAAACACTACAGGCAAACAGGACTGGTTTTGTAAGGTTTGCATTTGTTATTTGGAGTAGATTTCCTTCAGGCGTTCATGTTATCCACACATCAACAGTGCTTACGTCATTTCTCTGGCTGCCAAATGGGGGAGACAACGGTTATTTGCTGTTAAAACTTGATTCTTCCTCTACTTGTGTCCCTTATATAAACTTTGCACATTGAAGGATGCTGTCCTCGAAGGCCTGTCCTGCACTGAAATTAATGTCTGACAGCCAAGCTGAGGTTAAAAATAAAAGGTGTGAAATGCAACCTCTGGTTGACAAGGTTAATTAGCAGATTAGCTCTTTTGCTCGTTCATTAATCTGTTTACTCCTTCCAATTACATAACACAACGTTCCTTCACACGTTCCTCAGGCCCCAGCTGCCCTCTATGTTTATGATTTTACTTATCTTGAACGCATGATCCCAATATGTGCTAGCCAGTAAATTGCCCTAATCTAATTTTAGTGTGAAAGCGCAGAGGTTGAGCTTACTCTCCTAAAATTAGTGGAACTTGTGCTGGTTAGGAGTTTCATTGGGCCAAGAGGAAGAAATCCAGTTTGTGGGGGTGTAATGGAAGTTCACAGATTAAATCAGTGTGCTATTCAGAAATTAAAGCACGTCAAAGTGTGGATCCTTTTAAAAAGCCTAACATTAAAAAAGGGGATTCTCTAACACAAAAAGAAGCATGAAACGTCCTCACTTAAAGTGAAGACAGTGTCTTTCCTTCATATTTAAGAATAATAACTGAAAGTGACTAACATTTCAGCACTTAATAGCAAAAATATTCCCCAGAGAAAGCAATTATAGGTACAAACCAACTCTCAGCACTTGTATATGTCAAAACTTCACAGACTCAGAGCTACAGAGGGTATTGGAGTTTGTGGACACAAATACAGAGCAATGGAGTAGAACGGCCCTTGCTTTCAAAATGAAATTGGGCTTATAAAATGCACGGATTTTAAAAATAACCACTCCCCAATTTATTCTCCTTCATACCTACTCACAGATCCCAGCTTTATGGCTGTTCATCCTTCTGTTCCTTCACTATCCAAGGTGTTGAGGCTTTGGGTGTGATAATCACCTCCATTCTTCCAGGCAACGACCAGAAAAATATAGATGAGAAATCTGAAACACCAGTTCCCACACACACATCCGATACTTTTGCACACTTAAAGTGGTATTAACTGGCTCACAGCTGGCTGGTGTCCATGGGTTCCTTCTTTCAGCCGTGTTCTAAAGTGGTAGACATCACACTGTTTATGAATGCCTTCTCCCTCAGGGCTGAGTGAGCCACGCTGGCGTGAAAAGTGTTTTCTCTCACCTCCTTTTCAGCCTCAACAAGACCTAAAACGTTTAAGTGCTTAATCCCAATTAATCTGGAGTTTAGAGCAAATCCTTTATTACTCCACTGAATTAGCTTGGTGGTCTTTATCCCTTGACAATAAGCAAAGGTGTTACACGTACATACGGGCAGATTTGTGCTTGAACACTTGTTTTAAAGTGCAACAACCTTTTTTGTTTTCGACAAAGCTTAATCAGCTTAATAAAAAAGACTGTTGAGGTAAACATGAGGAAAAACTAATTCAAGACACAATAAATTTGTATATAATGAAAGCTGGATCAGACTGGTTTGGTTTTCATTATTTTAAATTTATTTTAATAGAATTATACTGTGTACTGTACTGATATTCATGTTTGTTTTTAATGAATTTTATTTAATTATTTGCTTATTTGAAACAGATCTCTCTTGAAAGTAAAACTCCATGTCTCATTAAGATCACCCGTATAATTAAAGGTTAAATAGAAACTGATGGAGAGCATAAACGACTGAGGTGAATTACTATAGTGCTTTCTCAATACATTGTTTTCAGTTCTAAAGGTAAAACTTTACATATATACAAACATATTTAAATCTAAGCTTGGTTTTACCAGAAAATGTTTAAGATATTAAAACGGTGTCATGTTGTAAATTGTGTGACATATCTCAAAGCTCTGTGTGTAATCCATGAACATAAAAGTTTTGTATCTTTTCTTATAACAGTTAGGTTTATAGCTATGTGCAGTAATAATACACCTAAAGTTGCACTTTTTTTCCTAACACTGACAGTTTAGAGGACAGTTAGAGGCTGAGTGTGTCATAAACACAGAAATCTGTCAGACAAAATGTTGGATTTGATAATATTGCAATGCTACTGTGTTTATTAAGATCATGCAATCTTTCAATTTCATAAATGTAGTTCATATAGTTCATATATAGTTATATATAACAGTCAAATAGGTGTCTGTTGTAGAGAATGTAGTTATATTGTGATCTTGCCAGTTGTTTGTATTTAATCTTAAGTGGAAAATGTGGTATTTTCTTAAGCACAAATATTGTAACCTGCATTAGATGGTGATTGCTCTGATTTTCGTTATTTCTCAATTTATTTTTTGTTTCAAAATATTTCTCTTTTGAGTTTTTTTAGCTGCTGAAATTAGTCGCTTCTGTTTTCGAAAGTGGAATTAGCAGTTGGATCATTTTTGTTTGTACAGATGTAATGATATGAATTAAATTGATTTTGTAGGTCAGCACCACTCAGACAATAACAACATTGAAATGCAGCTTACATTTCATTGTATTAACAAGCACAACAGCAGTGCTGGCTCTACTCTAAAGGCTTTGGGTAACTGACAAGAAGGTCGGGAGGTGAAGCCAGCTGCGGAGCCGCCACTCCTGGGCCCTTGAGCGAAGCCTTTAACCCTGCGTCCTCCGTGAGGTGCTCTAGCTTGGCTTAACTCTGACTCCAGTCTCGTAACAAGCTAGGATGCGTAAAATAACAACTTCCGTAGATAGATTAATGGAATATATCAAAAGTAAGCATAAATAATGCAAGAATACTATAAATGTATACTAGTGACATAACACGCTGTACATGTTGTTACGTTGAAGATCTTTTACAGATCAAAATACTTTTGAGGATTTTCAGTTTTACCTTTTTTTTACCTAAAACAAAAAGTTTAAATTGCGGTGCCTTTCTGGTGAAAATAACTATTTATTAAAACATAATATCCAAGGATATCTGGCCATTATTAGGCCATAACTATAAGTTAATATATATATATATGATATTTGATATACATCTGATATTTAAAGCGTAAATAAGGAACTTGAAGTGGCTGTTTGCTTTAAAAAATTAATGAAAGTACAGTACATGCAATTTCCTGTTGGTATTAAGCGATTTGTCACAGACTGCAGTTAGAAAAATAACTTCTGCAGGCCTACAGCATGCATGCTCCCCCACATATACAGCCGCCTGTGGTACAATTTTCTGCTCTCAAAGGATAATTAGTAATTTCATGTCACAGCATATAATTGCAGATACCAGGAATTAATCACATTATCTCAATTTCATAGTTGCTCAGAAGGGTGCAAACAAAGATGAGTTTTCTCCATGTTTATTTAAGTCCCATGTGGTTTTTTTAACATGGAAACTGTTGTTTTTAATCCCTGTCTATAACAAGAGCACTTATTTATCCAACCTCATTTATTCAAGCTTGTTTATGTTTCAGTTCCATTTGAATAATCAGGAATTTATGTTTCATGATTTGGACAGTCTGACATTAGCTAAGACATTCAGGATGAATTGAGCGTTAGGGCAAGATTAACTTCCACCCACCTGTCTGTTCCGCTCTGCATGTTGAAGCCGGAGATCAATCTTTGATTTGATTAAATGAACACAAAGATAGGAAGAGGATAACAGTGGTATATATGAGAATAACTCAACTTAATGTTGCTTCTTCTTTTTCTTAGCCTATAGATTTTCTTCTAACAAAATCCCAGTTTTCATGTTTTCACAGCAAATGAGTAGATTTAGCTTTTTACTGCAAGTTCANGATTTCCCAGTTTTCATGTTTTTACAGCAAATTAGTAGATTTAGCTTTTTACTGCAAGTTCACATCATTGTAAATTTGTACTCTTGGTTCCTTGACTCGTCAGTGACCTTTAATAGAGGCTAAAGCTGTGCTCAGATAAAGAATATGTCATACTGTTTATACATCAGAAGGAGTGCATGCAGATTTCATGTGCACACATGTCCCAACCAGCATGCACAGGAGTGGCTGCCCTACATCAACATCATACTTTCTCTATTAAACTGGATTTGGCCTTACATTTTAAGCTAAATCTCCCCAGAGTGGCACATTATAAAGATAAGGTCATGTGGAAAGTTGGTTCAGCACCTCTCAGCTGGAGCATTGAACACAAACACTCCCCAGGATGGGAAAAATATTAGAAGTTGGAGAGGTAATCTGGAGTGTCCAGATGTCTTGGGAGTGTGTAATCAAGTGATTTGTAATGATTTGCAAGGGTGCTTTAATGCACTGCCTGGTATTTTGGGAAATGTCAGAAACTGTGTTTTTAAATGGAAAATGGCTCCTGAGCTTCAAAGTGTGTGTTGGTTTCTACAGAGAAACATCCAAAGCTATGATTGAGATGATTTATGAAGCATCATATATTTTATTTATCCTTTTAGTTTTATTTATATTAAATCAAATTAACCTCATTTGATCCGATTCATAAAGCAGCCTGTAGGCTTCCTGGCTGCTCAGCAAGCAACTTTGCGTGACATTCTGGGGTCTTTCTGTGGCCAACAACAATCCTACGGACAAAATGAAACAAATCTGCAAAACCTAAAGGGTTTTATAAACATGTAATTAAGGCTTTATAAAGAGAATTTACTTTGATTTACAAAGAACTGGATTTTTTTTTTTCTTTTGCTTGTTTAGCCTGATATGGCTGTGCTTGCAAGTATTGACTACATAATCAAAGCTAAGTAATCACCAGGAAAACAGCAGGTAAAAAAAACACTCCACTCATTAGCAGAGAAATCTATAAACACATCCTGGAATGAGGGTAGTGTGCAAATTATTTTTCAACAAGGTTTGAAAAATGTTGGTATGCTGTCTAAAGTCTGATTAAAAACAGAATGCCATGACTTAAACATCAGCACAAATACGACATATTAAGTTTTCTCAGCTGCTCAACAGCCTCTCTTTTACTATATTTTTGTTACACAAGGAATAAATGATTTTAAATCTGTAACAGGTCCTGATTGCAGGCAGGCCACTGCAGCACTCACAGTATTTTTACCATGTTTCAAGACCTTCAGTAAAACATGTGATTCAGCTTAGTCTTGTTGAACCAAGCCTTGTCTGAAAAAGTAAACTAGGTAAACCCTTTGCATGCGGTGGACTTACATTCCCCACAAGTAATCCGACATGTAAAATTTAAAATCATTCCTTCTTTGTAATGAATTAGCCAGTGGTAAAGTTGTTTCCGTGTCACGTCTTTCCTACTGTAGGTGCACAATAACACGCATCCCGGTTCATAACGGGTGAGGTTGTGAATTTTATAATAGTTATAATAGATGATAATGTCATCCCTCTTTTGAGATCACCCAATGCTGACAACAACAGTGATTCCAAGTGTGCCGGTGTCTGAACTGGTCCATGTTTAATTTTAATGTCGTTTGGCTGCTTGAGATTTGAAGAAGCTGGATCGTTTCCATGTGATGAAAACTGTGATTGATGTGGTTACATTTGACTTGACCACCACCAGACAAGGCATAACAATTGCATTTCATCATTTAGCAAGCACTTTTATCCAAAGGAACTTTCAAGTACAATAAGAAACTCTGGCAATGACATTAAACATTAAATTAAAGGACAGAATACAAGGTGAACAGATAAAGTGCAAAGTAAGTTAGAGTTAGGTGCGAGGTGCTGTTAGAGGTGTTACGAGAGGAGGTGTTTTCTAATGTTCTACCATGCAGTACTGGTAGTAATTACACTATTATTCGGAGCAAAGACAGCATTATTTATAGCTCTTACAACCTTAGGGAGTTGTCAGGAGGCATGTTGGCAGAATTTGCAAGCTATAGCTCAGACCTTGAGATACACTGCAGTTTGCTAAGTGAAGCTTCCAAAACATGCCAATCTTCATGGTGCAGGTAAGGAGGCAGTGGTTCAGAGCTGGGAGCAGTGGGAATAGTGAGAATTTTCCAGTGGTTGCAGCCCTAATTCATGATGATGTGTGTTCAGTCACACCATCTGTGATGGGAGGTACACACTCTAATGTCTTAATGACATTGAAAGTCACTGAGTTTGCAGGTTCTGCACACAAAATCTTATTATGATGTTACAAGCTGGTTTCTAATTCGTGAGGAGGTTTTTATACAATTTCATGATAATTTGAAGGAGATGTTCAGGGAAGCACAATTCCCTGTAACAAAAAAAAAAAAGTAGAGATCCTGTTGGACCTGATGAAAAGTGACATGATTAATAGGGGCCTGACCTGCTGCATTACTTTGTGTTTTGTCAAAACAATGAGAGAAAACAGCTTAAACCAAGTTTACTGATTTAGTATCTGTCATGTAGTTTACAGCTGGAGATTTCACTGCACTCTGCTCCTAATCCTTTCTCCTTCCCTTCACTCTTGAAAGAACAAACATAACATTGTTAGACCCTTACAATAAGAAGGCCCTGATTTCACTTTGGTTATTTTGGGTTACAAGACAGAGAGGAGGGATCATGCCTTTTTTAACATCAGAGACAGCTGCAGTTTAGCTGTGCCTGGACTATAATAAGTCATCAGTGAGGTTTAGGACAGGCTCTCTGGGCTGGTTCTTATAAACTTTGTCTGCTCTTTTGTATAAACCATATTATAAAGCTATTTAGAAGGTGAGTTTTGATTGAAGTTCCCTTACAGGCGGAATAATAACCATTAACTTAAGATATTATTTTACAGTAATAGTAGATGAAAAAAAGTCTTAGCTCTATCTCTCCACATTTAAAACACAAAATGACTGAATTTTCTTTAAGTGTTTTACACAGCAAGCCTCTAATTTATTAAAACTCATTATATGAATTTCCTAAATGTACCTAATTAGAGCTCATCATCATGAAAGACCATCTTTTTCCCCTATTCATTTCTGATCACACCATTTAAGCACTGCTCTCTTTGAGCCACATCTGTTCACAAAAAGACACAGCAGAACTCTTTCTCCATCTTGTGGCATCTTTTTGTCATCACATCCTGACTCACAGTAACAACACAGGCCTCTGAATTTGCTCATCTATTTCACGCATCATTAACACGCACCGACTACTAACAATAATGAGGATAATTGGATTTTAAACGAACACGCTTCATAATTTTCTCTGGAGATTGATGAGGATTATTGATGTGCATCGTCCCCTCAGCAGCCCAGTATTCACTGATGCTCGCGTCCCAGCACTGTTTCCAGCTGCTGTCGTCATGTCAACCCAAGATCTGTGAACTTAATAAAGCTAAAGCAGATGTCTTTTTTCATTTTAGAATTCAAAGAGGGTCATATATGTGGAACCTGGTGAAAAAAATTGACCAGTAACTCATCCCCCCCTGCCATCAAAGACACTATTTCAATCCTTTAAGTGCAACTCAAGGAGATGAAAGCCAGAGAACCACACATGTGTATCCCACTCTGTATATGTAGTATAAGGTTCAGCATAGCTAAAGATGGCATCTATCATGAAAAAAGCCATAACAGTTCATCTTTGCTTAAATTACTTTCTTTGACCTTAATGGAAACTGCAGAAAAAAGGATTTGGAGAGAATTTAGATGATGCTCAAATGTAAAAAAAAAAAAATGACTTCATTGAACTTACTGGCTCCTTTTCCTTTCTCTTTTCTATTTCTTTTTCCAACCAGCCTCTTCACGCTTTCCTGCATGTGCTGCTAACCGGTAAATCGTCTGCATTTATATTGCACCTTTTAACTCTAGAAGTTCTATAAAGCCCCTTTTTTTTTAGCTCCCACCCATTCATGAACGCTCCCACACATGACTGAAAGTGGAGTTGCCCTTCAAGGCCTGAGAGGCCTGCTATCCTCTGACAATGAAGTATGGAACAATGTGCATCACTACAGACTGTATTTCCTCATTTTTGTTGTATTACTTGGCCTTTGCTGAGGCTTTTTCGGGTAGGCGATGTGTGTGTGGGCTATTTCTGCTTTTTGTCTTTATCAAATGTAATGCAGATCAATCAGGTTGTGATCAGTCGCTGCAGAATACTGTCTTTCTGTTCCCTGAAGAACTCTCTGGATGGGTCATTATCCATCTGTACTGTCAGTGCAGTCCAAATCACTTTGCTGCATTCTGACACATCATCAATATACACCAGTGACCTAGTGCTACTGGAGGCCATTAATGTCATTTTACTGCTTCCATTTGTTTTAAAGTGGAAGTTAGATGCTTTGGATCATGAGTATGCTTTCCACCTTTCAATTATTGAGCCTTATGATGTTCTTTCACACCATGGTTCAGTCTGTGGATTTGCTCTTGTAAGGTCTTGCAAGTAGATCTATGGGGGCATTTCCCTGTCTTTAATCGAAAATGTAATTGTTTGATTTGAGAGTAAGATTTCTTGTATTCCCACTCGGAATTCAAATTGCTCTCTCTTACAACTCTGCTCTCACACCCATGCAGACTATCTGCTCTGTCAGCATTTATCTAGTATTCTATTGGCCGGAGGAGGTTTGACAGACAGCTCATTCAGCAACCCGAGAGAAAGGGAAAAAGTAAAATTAAACAAGATTAGAAGTTTTGAGAGCATAGAGATGGTGAATGAGTTTGAGGGAAGGAGACCAAGCTTAAGCGCAGGAGATTGAACCTGCAACACAGAAGAAGAGTTTTGAAAGGAAGAACAACATGTTTGAGAGAAAGAAGGGACTTTTAGAGTGTGAGAGCAGAGTTTTGAGAGAGAGCAAAATTATATTTGAGCGTGAAAACAAGAAATCTTGCTCTCAACTCAAACAACTACACTCTTGATTAAAGATGGGGAAACACCCTCATATAGATCTAGATAACATATTTGCTTCTAAGGGAGCTCCAAAACCAAGTTTTGGGAGTTTTTTTATTTCTGCTGTGAAAAGAATGCAGCCATCAATTACCTGTTGCTCTCCAAAGATGTAATTTTCATGTATTCTGTTAAATTCTACTACCCTCACTGAATCAGTTAAATCAAGTTAATCTTATGTGTGTTAGGACACTTACAATCTGCAGACCAGTACATCTGTACTCCTGTACGTACTCAGCACTCTGCCCCACCCACCATCATGCCCAGTGCTTCGGTCCTGTGCTCCAAATCAGCACCAGCAACTACTGTTACCTGCTGGCATAAGTGTACACACTTTCTTTGGTAGGAAGGCTGTGATTTTATGTGAGCTTTTGATAAATGCAGATCATGCTGCTTTCTATGATGCTGGAGAGTTTAGAAATAAAAAGACATAAGTAGGTGATTCTATTTTATTTGATCTTCCGTGGATATTTTTATCCTTTTGTTTTCGACTTGTCTCTTGAAATAGTGATATATATATA
>CM047998.1:18360444-18380975 GCA_026261665.1 Melanotaenia duboulayi
ACCGGGGGCCTTCCTTTACTGCCCTCAGGATGGGTCTGGGGTTGTCTTCATGGTGGGGTAACTTGGATTTGTGCTCCGGGATTGCTTCTCATAACCCAGGTCTCTGGGCTGCCTTAGGCTGCCCTAGCCTCCATAGAGGTGTGGTCACATTTGCACGACATTTGCATGATCATCTCTGATCCCTTCTCATTTCTCATCCTCTGCATGGCGACACCGTCACTGAGTTGTCCAGTGGGTTTATACACTAAAAGATACTTTTGTTTAGTTTTTTTTTTTTGTTTGTTTGTTTGTTTGTTTTGTGAAAGCTGTGTTTCTGTATACAGGTGTAGTAGTTGGTTGTCTGGTGTTAGGTTGGATTGAAGAGCCATCGGTTTTTACTTCTCTCTATTACTGTCCTTTTTTCTGTCCCCTCCGGTCAGGTCCAGCAAGATTACCTAAATTCCATAATTCCAAATAAAAAGATAAAACAATATATTTAAATAAAGAAAGAAATAGAAAAACAAGATTATCAAGACAAGCCCCACACCCATAAAGCTCCACTTGGTAAAGCAGATTTGTTCGGAACAGCACACCAGCCAGACCATCATTCTGTTTGCTACAATGCTGGACAGGACAAGTTCAAAAATAATAATAATAATAATAATAACCTTGAACTTAAAAAGACTTCTTGGAGAAAAAAAAGTTTTGTAGAAAAACAGTCTGAAGATGATTTTAACTGAAAAGAGAGATAACACTTCATTTCCACGATGAGTCAAAGTATGTTGTAAAGCTGGTGGGACTGTGTCAACCAGCAGACAGTTAGCAAGACGACTCCTCCTGACCGACCAGGCCTGGATTGACAGGACCTTTGTTTGCCAGCGAAGCATTGTGGGAGTATGTGCAACTTGGGACTCCACTCACGTTCTCAGGAGCATCACAGAGGTCCTGTATCTGTGCCAGACACACAAACACTAGACACAAATAGCTTAGTCTTGACTAGTGTTGGATGTTGGATTGGCACCGCTATTGTGAGGCAGTGAAACGACAAGGAACTTGGAGCTTGGCTCACACATGAATCGCACTCACACATCCAGAACAGGAAAGATGACTCCCGGTGTATACAGCTGCCAGACAGCCAATGAAAAGCATTAGTTTGGAGGAATTAAGATGCAGCGGCTAAAACACCATTACAGCTGACACCCGGAACAAGTGCTCTTAAACATTACAGCAGGTCTCTATTATCGCTCCTTACAGAGTGTTTCTGACTTTAACTCTATGGATGTATGTTTCATGCTTTTAGTCACAGCTTCTTAAGCTTTTTCAGTGCTTTATGCTAATTAATTTAAAATCTTCCTAAATTCAATTAATTTTCTATGTACTATATGTCTCATTTCTTGCTCACTTTTAATCTGACATATGTAACAAAAGATACTTCATCTCTTTAGTAGGCACAGATTAATCACACTGTAAGATAATATTTTAATGCCATTTGTGCATCAAAGAAGCCCCCCCCACCCCACACACACACACACACAGTCTCACACACAGATGGTACAACTGATACTAATTGTGCATTTCCATACTTAATGTCACCAGCTTCCTTGTGTTTAATGTCACAAAGCAGTTAATTACATTAGTATCGAATACACAAAGGTTGAACATATGAATATAAAACACAACTCCAATCAGAAGACATGGGAAGATAAGGAAAATGTGAATGCCTAGGAACACCTTGGTATCTCTTTGGATAAGCTGGAAGAAGTGGCAAAGGGAGGTCTGTGTTTCCCTGCTGCACCTGTGACCCAACCTCACAAAAATAGAAAATAAATGGATGAGTAGATGGAATATACAAAATGTTTGTCAGCTGATGACAAAAATACCCTCACAGCATATATATACTCGTATATTGTTGTGGCATGTGGAAGTTAATTAAACTAAAGATTGTAAGCCTCACCATTACACTTTGTTTAGTTGCTAAATAAACAAAGACTTGTTTACAAAATCCTCTACAAAACCTGCTCATTTGTCAGCTTCTTACATTAAAACGGATGAGAAAGCAGGACAGAACAAGTGACTGTAAACAAAATACAAAAACACCATCAAACCTACAAGAAGCAGCCTGGACTGCGTCTCTCCTCCTTTGTTTTGACAGAGACAACTCCCTCTAATGAACACATTTATCCAGCACAATTTCACCCCCACTCTCTCCTGGGGATTGTAAAAAGAAGAAGAAGAAGAAAGTCCTCATGGCAGATGTAGGAAATCACAAACTACAATTATGAATAGATGATGCAGGCTGGGGGGGAACTGGACAAAGCACAAACTCCATTGTAACATCTCATCATGAATCACCTCCAGGGGTCCTGTGATGATGGATATTGTTTATTACCTAGCATATTGCTTATTACCCCGCTCAGCAAAACAAACTTTTTCAGCTTTGCTTGGATTGGCAATGTTGAAGCAGAGCAGAAATTACACCTTTTACTGTATTGCCCAACAGTTCACATATACCTCCATTTGCTTGAAAAACCCAGTCTATAGATTTCTCCTCAGAAAAAAATACATTAAAGAGAAGATAAAACAGAAATATCAGTGGTTTATAGTTCAAAAGCATTTAGAAAAGCATTCTCTTGGAAAGACCAGTATTTTAAAAAATGGTTTTAATGATTTAAACACTGGATGCTCAATGCTGCTGTAGGATACAGTGATTTAAAGAGGACTTGATGGCAGAGAAATACCAGAGAAAAAGAAAATAAAAAGAAGGAAAGCACTATTGCAAATGTGACCAGACCCCTGCAAAGATCAGATGCAGACTAGGGGGTCCCCAGGACCCAGGAGACCAGCTGCCACCTCAGAGCCCGAATGTGAATCAGACAACCAATTAAAGGACCGGAATATGTGAAGCGTGTACTAATATGATGTAATCCATTTTTAAAAAAAACATTTAAACATGTTTATGATGTAGTAAAAGTCCAAGTCATATGAAATTATTTGGTCTACTAATGTAAGTGGTTTAATTTAAAGAATTAAGCTTATTCATTCATTCTTTCAGTTTTACTGGTAATCCTCCTCTTTGACACTCCAGTCCACTAGGTGGCACTCAATGCATCTTAAAGCTGGTTTGACAATTGCTACTTAAGTTAAATGCAGAGAGAAATATGAAAGTCAATACCAGCAAGATGACGCACACNCACACTCCAGTCCACTAGGTGGCATTCAATGCATCTTAAAGTTAGTTTGACAATTGCTACTTAAGTCAATACCAAAGTCAATACCAGCAAGATGACGCACACCTGCTGGCTCATTTTAAATTGAGAGTTTACTGATGTAATGAGTATGAATCACAGGGCCATGGACACCTCATTGGTTAGTTGCATGAATTCAGTGATTTTCTGTTTAGAAACTGTAGACTACCTGTAAAATGTATTTGCTGAGGGGATTTTTTGTCCTAAAATATTCTGCATCATTTAAATGAAAATAATCTGGATTTTTAAACTGTGTATCTCATGTACAACCACTTGCATTAAGCAGGTATGTAAACAGCAAAGTTCTGAAAAGAACAGGATGTTGTGATGATGCTTAAAAACTTTGGAAAGTCTGTCTTCAAAATGGGAAAATCAATGATAACACCATCAAAGGCTGAATACCTAGTTGATGATTTGTTTTGCCAACCTCAACTTTAAGTTGTAGAGTGAAGGGAACAAAAGAACTTATTATTTATGACTTTCTTTTTTTATATTTGTTTTGTCCAACATGATGGCAGCAGAAAAATGGAGAGTTAAATTGTTGTTTGTGACGCTAACTGGACAGTTTTGAAATTCTGAAAGTCATCAGAAAAGGAAAAATAAAAGAAAGAACCATCAGACGTTGCTTCCCTCTTCTGTATTTTGGATTAAGTTTGCCAGCTCTTATCTGTAGAAAGTAAATGTCAGATATTTTTGTTGGTTTTATCTTTCGCTAAGGCATCATTTGAAAAGTACTTTCAGGGTAGCAGATTTCGTTCCTCAGTTAAGTGAACTGTATAAAAGTTGACAAGGATTTGTAGCTTAATAGCAAACCCACTAAGCTAGCCTGACAGCAGTTGTGAATATGAATTATTTAGGACAAAAATGACATAACTCCAAATTCCCACCAGTTCCCACTTCCTAGATACATCAAAAGCATAGCATGGGTTGTATCAAAGGTATAACTTAAAAGCAAAGTTAGAAAAAAAAAAATCAGGATGTTGAAGTGGTAATTTTCACACTGTCACTCTCTAAAAAGAGTAGAAAATGTCAGATCTTTTTGCTGGTTTATCTGTAGCTAATACATCATTGGACAAAGTACATTAACAGTAGCCGATTTCTGTTGACAAGGATTTGTTGCTACTAGCAAATCTGCAAAGCTAACCTGAAAGCAGCTTTGATTATGAATTATTATTAGTGCAACAAATATGCAATTTCAAATTCCCACAAGTTTCCACTTCCAAGGTACATCAAAGGCATTGCAAGGGTTAAATCAAAGCCATGACTTCAAGGCAGTTAGCTGTTAAAAGTAATTGGACGGAGTTCACAAAAGTGGCGCTAATCATTGCTAGCATGAATAGCTATAACTGGTTGAGAACACTTTTAATGCTTTTTAATTTGTACTTTTGTTCGTATTACAGGGACTTTTACAGATTTATTTTTGATATAAAAAGTAAACAAATGAAAAGTTACGGGACTTTTGTGGCCTAGAAGAGTGAATTGCATTTTGTTGACTAAATCCATGCTACAACACTGTAACAGAGAGAACTTCAGATTTATTATGAAAAATGTTATAATGCATCATGGACTCTGTTGCAACTCAGAATTCACCTCAAACAAGGAAGCTTTTCTCAATTACTCAAATGTGTTATGGTGGGTACACATATACATCATTAATATACAGGGAAAGCTGACATCATTATAATCTAAGAGCCTTAATGAGAGAGAGGAGGGGGAAAAATGAGATGCAAGCAGATGTTCAAAATGAAAATCTCAAGTGCTATAAAAATGTCATTTCTGAAGCAAGCCACTGGGTGGTGGTGTTGCACTGAAGACAGCATGGAGGGCGAGCGTGTGGGAGATGGCGTGAGAGACTGAAAATGATACAGAGGCAAAGAAAAGAAGAGGCAAAAAAAAGGAGAACATAGCTGCAGAGGGGGCTGAGAAGCAGAACAAGGAAGCCTGCTTTCATTTAGTGAGAGAATAGTTGAGAAAGAAAGGGTTATAGATAGAAAAGGGGGGTAGTGGGTGGAGGGTAAATATGCTATAAACATCATATTGGCTTTCCCGCTGTGTTAATTACATCCATTATTGCCTCGCTAGTTTCTGGGTCAGATGAATTTATATCCTCGACAACAACTTTGGAAGAATGATTGCTTAAAATTATACCAAATATGCAAGACCTCAGTTCGGGGTAGTTGCAAAAAGCAATCTATTGCCCTGCAAGAAGCATTTTACCAATGGAACTCTCTTTTAAGGCCTTGCAGTCACAGAAATGAAGCATGCTTTAGTTTCCCAGCTTTTTGTCATTTGTCTCCTGCTTCATATTACATCTGGAGAGGCTACTGAAGCCATGTCCTGTGCATTGTGACAACCCAGATAATTTTATGCAATTACCAGAGGTAAAAAAAACTAAATGGCATCTAATATAAGCAGCCACTGTCTTTGCCTGTGCAGCTGCACATGCATGGCTGCAAATCTCCTTATCTGTGCACCTGAGCATGTATGTGTCCCTGAACCAATCCTCCAAAGCAGCACGGTCGCGCTGTGTGTTCTGGCTTTTGACGAGCAGATATCTGAACACTGAGAATTTGTCAGCTGCGTGTACAGGTTTGCAAACTACACAGACCACCAAGCAATGATCTGCTAGGTGACAAGAACCTCTGGGAGAGTGATGTAACTCAGACAGAAGGGTAAAGGGAGGGGAGTGCTCCACACGTGCATTTGAAAACAAACACGATGGAACGCACAACCACAGATAGAAGTAGCAGCACAGTGTGGTAGATTACATAACGGATCAGCTTGTCAAGATTGGCGAGATTCTGAAAGCCAGACAGGAATGATGCAGCAAATGTGTAATGACTGCAACACCACACACTCTCGTGCATGAATCATTTATTCATGTGCGCATAAATCAAATGCCGCTGTGAGATAAATAGTGAAGACGGGCTTGTGAGATCTGTCAGTTACACGACGCAGCAAATAAAAACACAAAAATTGCAGATAACGGAGGCAGCTGCGAATCTGCCAGCAATGGCTGGCTCCAGCCTGTTGTCTGTGTCCTCACAGAGTTTCTCTTTTGTTAATTTATCAAATGCAAACTTTTTACCTGGCCTTAAAAAATCCAGTTAAATATTGTGTGNGTTTATCAAATGCAAACTTTGTACCTTAAAAAATCCAGTTAAATATTGTGTGAAGCAGCAGAACACAAAATTTAAATTAAATTGTTCTCACTAATGAAGCTTCTTTGCAACAGTCCCTAAATATAGTTGTCATTGTACCTCATTAACTTTAGAAAGCATAATAATGAAAATAAAGGAAATATTAACAAAAAAGAGGATTTTATATAAGAATATGTTACATTTTGACTTTTTGCTGGAATTCATCATGCTTCAATGACATCATAAAGGAAAAATTCAGATAAACATGCCTACCACAAGTTCAAACATGGACCAACATATATGTTGAAAACTAATTCAGCATTAAGAAACTTCTAGACTCTACCAAAGCTTTAGAAATTCCAAAATGTCTGAAACCATTCATTTTCTAGCAATTAAAGAAATTAGAATCTTAAAATACATCCTTGGTTGTTTAAATACACTTTTGTGAAATCATTGACTTGAAAGTGTTGGTTTGTATCAACAACACACACAAAAATGCAACTGATTCACTTTTTAAAAGGTTTTCTGTAAAAACAGAATCCTTTTAAGAAATACGTCCCTACAAAACTATTGAAAAGACAGTAGTGTATATGCCAGGCCTATAAGTGGCGCTGTAGTACTGTAACACCAAAAACATAGAATAATACATGGAACATGTGCAAGACCTTGTGAGACGAAATCAAACTTACAAATAATAGAATTAAACAAATGAAATTTCTATGGATTTTTTTTTTTTTTAGCAGATGTTCCTGTTAAAGCCAAACGATGCTCGGTATCTTCTGCTGTGGTCTCAGGCTGGTTAAGGGAGAGGCAGGGGTACATCATCATGATTTCAGGAAGGATATGTATGGGCCAAAAAAAAAACAAGAAATAAGTGGTATTTTCAAATATCTTTGCTTTGAAGCTTCACTTTTTTGGGGAAGAAAAAAACATGTACGCGATTCCAAAACACCGGTTCTACGTAGATAAAATGTCCAGACAATAAAGAACTTAGATTGTTGTTTCCACCTCATTGAATTTTCAGTTACTACTTCTTCTATTAAATTACAGCGACTGGCAATGCACCCAATTCCGCCACCATGGGAGTATTTTTTTTTTTAAACAGGGATATGTCACCTCTCCAGTCAGGTGTCTGGAAGACCTTCCCCGGGAGAACTCCAGAAAACATCTTTACCAGATGTCCAAATCATCCAAACTGGCACCTTATAATAAAGACGGAATGACAACAAGTTCCTGGATGACTGTGCTCCTTACCTTAAGAAATTTCACCTGGAAATTCTTTAGAGGAAGCTAATTTTAGCCGATTGTATTTGTTTTAATTTTTTCTCATGACCATAGGTGAGAGTTTGATTGGAGATAGATTGGTAAACTGTCAGTTGGACCATGTGGCTCAGCGTTTTTCTTACAAAGCCTTCAATAGAGTCAACATTACTGGACATTGCCCGAGTCTGTTTGTTTGATTTTCTCAACATGTTCCACCCTTTTCCGTCTCAGCATAATGGTGTGGAGGTGCTAATTGTACTCTCAGCTGCTGGAAATTTTAGTTAAGGGCAGATTCAGGTAAACCCTCCACCCTGAAGCTGCATACATTTTGTTCATAAAGGTTATGAACAGAATTGGCAGCAATATATTGTATCGAGGAGCTTTAAAATAAAAACTAGTGTATGAAATTCAACTCAACGTTGATCTCAAATGTTTTCTACGTAAGCCATCTGCTGTGTATTTAGCCAGTATTGACTGATTGATGTGGCCNTGTAAGCCATCTTAGCCAGTATTGACTGATTGATGTGGCCCGTTATGCTGCCACAAAAGTGTTTACATGTCAGTGGTCGGGAAAAATAGCACTGTTAATCACTTTTCAAACAGTGTGGCTGCATAGTGAAATCTGTGAAATTCAAGAAGCCTGGAGTCTAATTTAATAACAAAAGGAAGTGATTCATTTTGACTATCTTAATTAATGTAGTTAATGACTGATGATTTTATTTAAAGACACTTGGAGGTAAAGCATGGAAGCAAAACTTAGCTTAGACTTAGAATGACCTGTTATGATTTTAGCTAAACTGCCACAAAATTATTTAGTACATGTTTTAGCTCTGTAAATGATATTTATAATTATCTTGAAATGATTGTTATAAAAGACAGGGCATGGCTGATCTCTAACATTTAGTCACTTGCGTTCTTATATGGACAAGCTTCATGATTTGCCTGCAGTTTAACACTGACTCATGGACTGGTCGAGTTGGTTTGAGCCCAAACACTTGTTTTGTTTCTCCTTTTTTTTTTTTCTTGATCGGCTTCATGTCTCTCTGTGTGTTTGCTTGTTTGGTGGCACGCTGTGCAGCTAGCTGCCAGTAGCGGGGTGGATGTGAGGGTGCACGACACACTTGTCATATGTGCTGATGAGTCACTGCAATGTGCATTGGCCAGAGGGCGGGATTGGGGCTAACTGGGGCTTAGCTGGTTTAACACAGACTCCACACACACACACACACACACACACACACAAAAAGACAGTTTTGCCTGCCATAAATTACAAATTCTCCATATTGCCCCTTGATTGCTATTCTTAGAGTGGGGAATATCTGTAAAACAATAGTCTTGCATTAAAATCTGGGACAATTCTCCTAATTTCTGATAGTGTGTCTGTATGTATGTTTATATATATATATTAGTAGTAGTTTAACAGTTTTTAGGAAAAAAAATCTTCATTTTATACCTTCTACACTCAGTAAAAAATTGACATTTGATTTTAAATTTTTGATTAAATACTGATGCAGAAAAATAAAAGTCTAAACTTTACCATCTGCTGTCAGTGTTTTTTTTTTTTCAAGGCCACTGCATGATGAGTGATGCTGTTTGCTTTCTGAGTGTGAATCATTGGCTTTCAAACCAAATAAGATTTTTATGTTTTTTTTATTTTTTTTTATACATGTATGAATCTGATTTTTGGGGGCAAGCTGTTTGTTGTTAATGCAGACTGCATGAGGAGTTATGTAAGGCCAACAGACAACAAATTTTTAATCAAGCTTTTGCAATAAGTAATATGGTAATTAGTATTATGCTGCTGATGGTGGTAATGTTATTTTAGAGCACTCCNATGCTGATAATGGTGGTAATGTTATTTTAGAGCACTCCTGAGTCAATCCGATGGGTTAATAATGGCATATGAGCAGTGTTGCAAACTATCCGATGCTCCCAAAACAGTCATGACAAGCCATTTAAGAAAATTCCTAACTTGAGAAAGATTTGTAAAATGTAAAGCCTTTTTCTTTTTGTAAAAGACCTGTTCTCACAATATACTACACCTACTTATTGGAGTGGCTCAAAGATGTCATGAAAAAAAATATACCTTTTAATTTTTTTTTTTTTTTTTTTTTNTGTCATGAAAAAAATTCTACCTTTTAAGTTGAGCACCATAATGTGCAATGATTCAAATAACTCCCTCTTAAGCGACAGAAAAAAATAAAATGATCATAAAGAGTCATTATTTTAATGTAGCATAGGATAATTAGAGCTCATCCACTTCTTTTCATTGTTGTAAGAGGCTGGATGTCTCCAACTGTGCACATATTAAAAGCATCAGTGATTAGTGTAGTGTAAATGTCTTGGATTTTGCATTAAAATGTTGGCTTGAAATGGGCTTGCTGCATTTTGTTGATTGCAGCAATAAATGGGTCGATATGAGAAGATGGATAACAGCTGGCAGCTGACTCTGTCCTGTGTATGAAGGGGAAAAGGAAAGGCATGTCCACATCCATGGACATCTGGACCTAATCTGCTTCTTGACTTAGTCTGGGTCTTAAAAATATATTATTGAGCAGAACAGACTGTGTACTATCTTAACACCTATTGGAATAACAGAGGTGAGCAGAAAATCACAACTTTTATTTTATGTTTCTTGGTCAAACAGAAACTACACCATTACCTCTGCTTCTAAAAGAATTTATATTTTATTTAATGATTTGCTCAGCATTACAAGACAAAAGTACAAATCCAGAACAAGATCTCTAGCCACGCTATGATAAAGTGCTATATTCATTATAAAGAGGTCTTCCACCCCCTGGAATCCTATGGCAATAAATTCAACCTTCTTTGTAATCGAAATAGAGCTGCCAGATATTCAGAAAACTTATGTCTTTCTCTTAGATTATGTGTTGTTTTTCAGGAGATATACAGCTAATTATCCTAATGTAGTGAGGAGAAGTTACTTTATCTTATGTTTTAGCAAACGTAAGTACTCCTAATTCACTGTGCTAATGCTTAGCATCCTTAACTGTTGGCATATGAGCTTGTTTGGTTTTATCTTGTGTCCAACATTTACATTATTTGACTTCCAAGGATTAAACAATAAAAAGTCACAGAAATTAGATGCCTACTTAATTGCAGCCTAAGAAAACAAATATGTGAGTTGCTTAAGAAGAGCCATTGAGGTTGTTTTTCCCACTGCTGGTCATTTGATTCGTACTCATGGAATTTGTGTTGTGGCACCACATCAATCCATGCAAATCTCTACCATGCAGAATAAGGAATCGGCATACTTTCAAGATTTCCTTCATTCTTTTACCAGGGTAGCCCTCCTAGAAGTCATGAGTGTAAGAGCAATTAGCAAAAGGAACAACGAAAAGGAAGCAGCAATATATTAATTGGCTGTACAGACCTGCGTTCCACTTTTTGTGAAAGGCTTTTCTTACAAAGGGCATTTTCATAATCCACCTTTGTTTGATGTTGTCTGAAACTGATATCAAAATTCAGGAGTAAACTGTGAACGCTACACTGCCCTCTAGTAGATGTGTTCCCTAACAACTAGGCCAGCACAAAGAATGCATGGGAGTATGTGAGCAATGATGTGATCATAAATAAAACTTTTACGTAGGTATGTTTGGAGTTAATGGCCAAAATGCTGAAAAAATACAGGAAAGGGTTAAACATTTCAATGGCTGTTTGCAAATATAGTGAGTATGATTTACATGTACATTATACAATATGCATTTTTATGATGGACCTTTTTAAATATCTAAATTATTCTTTCACCTCAGTTAACTTAATTCTTATTCAGAAATATTATATACCAGTGTGTAAACAAACAGCTGGGTGCCCTGAAGTATCGTTAGCTAAAGATCCATTGAGCCTTGTAGGTTATGAGTTGAGCTTGGTCTCCACACTTGCCAACAGGTCTGGTGAGACTGGTATCAGGGGAGTTTGGGGACTCAGTGAGCAGACCTTAGTCATGTTCTTTGAGATCTTAATATGTTTTTGCAGGGCCCATTGGTGTCCTGCTGGGGATGTTGTCATGTTTCTGTGGGGGGTAAATAATATTGTAGTTTACTAACATGAGCAGTGTTACCTACTTTACTCCTCTGTGGTTTAAATATTCTATGTTATTGAATGCAGAGATGGCTTGTTAATACAAAGAGATGCTCTTTATAGTACCTATCAGGATACAATTTGGCATATTTTTGTATGCCTGCCAGGCTACATTAAAAGAAAAATCATACAATTTTGTCTTCTTTTTGCCTACTTGAGTGTGAGAATAATTTCCCCAGTGATTATCAAGCAGTTCAGAGCTATCAATAGGAAATGGGAAACAGTCGATGCCAGAGAGCATTAGCTTATTGCTTTGGCAGAACGAAGCAGCAGCTTCATGTCAGTTAGTAGGGGATAAATGAGTTGGTGAAAAACTGCTGTTTGATGCTGCAGTGCTGTGGAACGCTTTACATTTGGCATTCAAAACAACAGAAGGCAGCTCAAAGGCCAACGTCAGACTCCAAACACTTTGGTGGTTTGGGCTCATATGAGGAAAAACATTCAAACACAACAAAAAGAGCACATCAGAAGCACTTTCAAACCCTACCTTTCAAAACCAAATGTAGAGTTACAAAGAATATATTGTTGCCTGGTGATTGTAGGTCAAGGACTTTTGCCTTTGGTGCCAAGCTGTTGAGCGACATAAAGGAAAAAATCAATGGTGGGGTGAGGTGCAAACACACACTCTCTCTACGGTATGTTCTATTGTTGCTGTGCCATGCTGAGTGACTAGGCAAATGACATTCTTTGAATATAACATGGAGAGGTCTCACTCTGGCCTTGAGCATAAAATTCTTTGCTGAATGCCATCTGTGTGTTTCTTTAGCTTGTCCTTGTCATGGCTTTGCTTTACCAATAGTTGGCTAATTTGGTTAGTTGGACTAAACTTTATAGACATTCTTTATTGTTGGGTTCACAAACCTTTCTGCATATTGTGGTTAGCTTTTAGATGGCTTTTTTCTGACCTAGCTAAAGCTAACAAATTCATCAAAAGTATTATTGCAGAAGGGCTGAATATTTTCACCGCCTGCAGCTACTTGTGGGATTATCTGCACAGTTGAATATGCTGAAGATGTAGCATCTGTCCTGAACCATGCCAGCTGGGGTCATTTGCTCCTTCAGCCTTCTGATTATTCGTTAAAATGTTTCTGCACAACTGAGCAAGTTCCTTCATCCAATTCCACATCCCATTCCATCAGGGTCAACCAACGCAGCCCCTTTATTGTCCAGATTCCTGCTCCACTTTCATGTTGTTTGCTCAAGTGTGTGTTTCTATATATTGGAAGTGTCGTTTGCATTGCAGAGAAGTTGCAGCAGATGGTTGTTCATTTTTAAAACATAGATCGAATCACTAAATCCTCACCTTGAAAGAAGACCTACACAACTGCAACACATAAAAGTGCATGGCAACAGTAGAAGGACGAAATCCAAAGAGTTTCTTTGGCTCACTGTCAGAATGATGCAATGTTATGAGTGTGTTTTTCAGAAGTGTAAATTATGGTTTAATGTGTGATTTATAACATTACAGAATATCAGTGGCTTGCTGAATCTTAACATATTGAACTTACAAAGGATTGCAAGAACTGAGTAGGAATTTCAACGATATAAAATAAGTTTGTGGTGAGAATAGAGGAGAAACTGTAAACTGATGCAAAGAAGGCAATAGTGGTAATTTCACTTGGCATGCATTTAGACTTCATTTTCTGTTTCTGTGGTAATATTGACTGCATACATGAAATGATTGCCCCAGTCTCTGGGCCAGCTGACTTTTAAAGGGACCAACATGATGAACAATAAAACCTTTTCCCCTTTCTCTTCGTTTTGTTTTTAACTTTTTCCCATTTACGTTTCTAAAGTACTGTTCAAATTTTTTTTGCCACTTCTCTTTTGCTTCCAAGCAGCCACTTTCTTATCCTTTTGAAAGGGTTTTTGAGCAGCAGCTCCCCAAAATTTCTGCAGGTCTTTCACTTATTTTAAGTAGATTCTAAAGGTCTCATCAACTTTGTGTTGCATTCATGTAGGAAAAGTGCTCTATAAATAAAGACTGATTAATTGATTGATCAACTTAGCAAAGAACCAGTTTAGAAGACAATTTTGTACTAGCAGTCTGTCAAAAGACATTATTTCTTTAGCTGTATCTAAAAAAAAAAGCCAAATATCACAATTTCACATACATATAATAGCATTTGTGCAGCAAAACGGTCATTTCCAAAGTTCCAATAACCATAATGCATACATCTGAACATAGTGTGCAATGTGTTCTTAAGGAAGATGAAGAAACTGGAAAACAGGGTGAAATGGCTAAGTAGATAACACACCTGTTTCACCACAAGGTCAGACCATGCAATGCTCTGAGAAACGACAAAAAAAAAAAAAAATAAATAAATCAAAAAAGAACTCAGACTTGCATCAATGATCACAAACACCTCAATTGTAAAGAATGGTGGGTAGTGCCTGCTGGTTTGGGCTTGTTTTCCAGCTACAGGACTTATGGGCTCGACACACGGGAGGCGACGTCCTTGTTAGGATGTACTTCAAATACGTATTTAAGTATATAATTACTCTATAACCCATTGCAAACATAATTCATAGGCTTGTCATTTTTCTAAGTTACCAAAATCATCCAGCTGCCACAGTTGGGACTTGGGTAACCTGCAGAATTGAACTGCAAGGCAACATGCAGGCATACTGAGTGGCTTCCATCTCTCCTTTCTTAAAAAACTTGCTTGAGTCGGACTCATGGTATTACCATACTTTCGAGTTTCTGCTTCTTATGACAATAATTATTATTACATTGCATTTCTGTGTGCAGCCTGATGACTGTGCATGCATTAGACTTTTACTTGTAAAACAGCTACCTCCCTTATATTGTATGTACTCAGCTCCAACTTTCCTTAACGTCAACCTGCGTCAGCCACATTCTGCACAGTCCCTCATTCCTCTTCCATTCTGAGCCAAGGGCGGCCATCCCTTCCTGTCTGAGTTTGCCAGGACCGCCTTGAAGTTCTGGCAAACAGAAGGCTGATTATATTTCCATTACCATATCCAAATGTGTGCCCATTGGAACCAATTTGCCATTGTTGACCCCACCGCAGATGGTGAGATTCAGGCTGAATGTAATATATATAATACCATGATTAGAACACAGTGAAAGAAGACAATAGGCCACATTTCGCACACATTTGAATAAATAACCCTATCACTGACACATTACTTAATATTCAAGTACCTCTGAATAGTGATATCATTATAATAATTCAACAGAACCTTTGATTGGACTTTTTCTGATCAGCTGACTAAAAGGAAACTATCAGCACAGATTATATATATTTTTTGGAATGTTCTTAACCCACAAAACACACACACACACACACATACACAGCCCACTGTGTGATGGACTCTGTAAGCTGTGGAGCCTTTGAGTCTGTCCTTATGAGGACAAATAAAGCCCTCTGATTCTCCCTCTGAGGCAGGCACATGGACACACACACACACACACAGATGCATCTGTTAGCTCTCAAATCCTTTTTTTCTGAAACCCTTAGACGAGTGATCTATCAGAGGACAATACGTTTTTGTCTTTACATTTGTTTGTGTCTTAGCTGGTATCTAAAATAAGACTTTTGCATTTATTAATGTTTATTTGTATACAACTTTAGGATCCACTAGCAGGAGTCCAGTTGCTAAAATATCTGTCAACTGATTAAAAAAAAAATCTATCCAACTGTTGAAGCTCTAGTGGCTTTGTCCTTTTTGATGTGATTTTTTTTAACCATTGTTTGTTCTGCAGACAGACATGTCCTGCTCTGCCATTTTACATTAAAAGCTGTCATGAAAATCAAATATCTTTCATCACAAAAGTCACTGGAACCCTCCAACAAACAAATCATTGAATGTGGTGCACAACAAAGGCTTTGCACAGGTTCGGGCAGGGTGTTTGAAAACAGACTGTTGGAATTAATAAATTCAGGAAGGCTAGTATGCTGCTGAGAGTCAGATTGGACGCTTGTAGGAAATGAAATGTTTGCAGAGATTTCAATAGAGGAAAATAATCTATTTTGTTTGGGAAGTACTTCTTTTGAGGATACAAAACATAAAAGAATAGGAAGCTATACAACAAAGCTTATAATGGGTCCATCCATTTGGTATTTTGACCTAAAATTTTGGGCAGGTCCTCTAAACTTCTTCAGGGTCCAACTCTGCTCATCACAACAGAATGACATGCAGCATTTCTTACGCAATTGGTTTGCTTCTACCTGGCCTTTCAACCTGAATGTGAGGTTTGTCTAACAAAGACAAATCAACACACTTGGTTTTCCCTTGTGTTACCAGAAAAGTCTGGTTTGTTTTGGTTGGTGTGAATGTCCAAACAAACTCTCATACACATCAAAGAAGTGACACCTGGTCCACCTAAGAACATAAGTCTGTTTGCTTCAAGTAATTGGACTACAACATGGTGCATTGTGGGTAAAACATAGGGTATTGCGGTTCAATGCCACCAAAGAAAACAGACATCCTGCATTAATGAACAGATGAGTGAATTTTCTTGATTGTCATTATCTTCTCCTGCAGTAATACTTACTGTGGCACCACCCCAGGCAAGGAGGGGGATATAATACGTTATAAAGAGCTATACCAGATGTACGTTGTAACCCCATATTGAACCAAGTTCCCAATTGTGGAACTTGTTGATTGATTTATCATTGTTTGTCTATTAGTAATTAGTAATTTCACAAATTTGTCAATGTTCTGCTCTGTGTGCACTTCCATAAAATGGACATTTGAGTCGTTTGATGGATGGATAATAAGAAGAAAATCAGCTGAATTCATCATGTTATAAAAAGTAATAAGAAAAATGTCAAACTTATTTTCTGCCATATACAGTATATTCAAGATGTACCAATCACCTGACTTTTCAGTGACAACATAAGCAGGTTGATTAAAATGAGCGAGTAAAAAAAGATTGTTTTAAAAAAATGCAATACAAGAGTAAAATACTGTGAGAAAACTGTTAGCTGTGCAGATGGGTGAGTTATAACATATGTAGCTTATGCCATGATTAATGCAAGTTCAGGAAGTATGTATAGTTCTCACAGTGTCTCATAATAAAATAGGAATTGTGTGGCAAATTTCATTGATTCATTTTCATTAGACAAATTTTTTATTGGTCTATGATATAAAATCAGCTCTATGGAGCAGATTTTTTGGCAAATAGGGATGAGAAATATAAATATATAAATTAAAAGTACTTATAAAGAAAAAAAGAAGTACATCAGCAAGGTTACAGTTTTCTGTACTTTAGTTGGATATATTGCAAGCTTCATCCAATACCTAAAAAACAAGACCGAAATAAAGATTTAATAGGTGGATTTTTGCTGAACAACTGCAGCTACCCTGAATCAGTCATAAATGAATCCCCTTCTTTAAAATGTGAGCCAACTGATGTTTCATCAGTTAAACACTTTGATGTGAAGCTGCAGCAGTGGAGCGTAGCTCGGCCACAGTATAAAGAGAGTAAACAATGAACTGAGGCTGCCATCAGTGAGATAAAAGAAGGCTGAATCACATGTGTGCCTTGTCTTCACTGAAACAATGTGACTGCAGAGATATGGCACACCTATAGTAATATGCTATAAAATAACTACTGAATATGACTATATTGAACACATTTTAAAAGAATAGCTAAATTGTTTAAGGTTTTATATTTTTCATCTTGTCAAATGAGGTATAATTTTTCTTTCTTTTTTCCCTTAAGAGGAAAGTGGCTTGTTTAGCAAATCTTATCTGCACTCGATATGAGTCAATGTACAAGAGCCGAACACATAAAAGATCAAGCGACGCACGCAGCAATGGTAAGTCCAGAAAAAATAGGTTTCAGCAGACATCACTTTTCCCTCAGAGATAAAAAAAAAACAAGAACATTATCACAAAATGTTTATTATGTGGTTCTTCTCTTCAGCTGTAAGCAGTTATAATCATGTGAAGCACTTTTCCTGAGAGGGAGAAAAAGCTGCATCATCCAAGCAGCCTGAGATTAGTGTAGGTGATTGTTAACCTTCCATTTTATTCATTGGTCAGATCTAATATTTGGTTTTATTATGCATAAATGAACCCGGAAATAAATTTAAAATTCCACTAAAGGAAAAATACTAAAACATTAAAAAAAATAACAACAGCCTATACAAACGGACCTCTCGGTTAACTTTAAGATGCAGGGAATAGACTTCTTACAACGCAGAGGGCATTGTGGGTAAGCACAAGCAAAACATATCTGCTTGCGGGATGATAGACCCAGGAGAAGTGGCTCGCAGTTGGACATGGAAGAACGTGGTAAAGGTTATGATAAAGATAGGGTTTCCAAAAGACCGCTAAGATGTGATTATGTGGTAGAAATGAGTTTTCCTTCTTCATTCTTTGTCATGACAAATAAGAGAAACCATGTTACACATTTCCACTTGGTAAATTGCAGTATTTAAATAGTCAACACAGAGAAAGAAGATGCATTAATAACCATTATGTAATTGTATTGTAGTCATCTGAATTGTAATTGTGAGGTGCTTAAAGATTTCCACTATTAATAATTACACCTTACGAAGTCTCAGAAGTTGCAGACATCCATCCATCCATTTTTAAGTAGAGTCCTAAAAATACGGCTCAAAGGGGTTCATTTAAGGTAACTTTTCTCAAGTGGTATGGAGTAGTTTCCTGTATTCCACCTTTTTAAGTAACTTTTATAGCTGGCAATTTGGAAGTACATAAACCTTTAACTTACACTGCACAGCTTCACTTGTGTTTAAAATTACAATTCAAGTTGTTAAATTTTAATATCTATAATATCTGTGCCCAACCGTATGAAAATTAAAACCTCAATGTTTGGGATTGTGCAGGATGATTGTATCTCTTGAATTATTCTGATCACAAATCTCATGAATAAAAATATGCATTTAAATGAACCCAACTCCTCGATTTAGCATGGATGACAGTATCCTCTGTATTATATTTTGAAATGATTATATCAAGTGCAGATTGTAGAAAAATAGGCCTTCAGTGAAGCAATGGTCCACCTGCTTTCAGCTTTGCTGCCACTGCGCCGTGACTCCATTAACACATTGTAATTTCAAAGATCATAACTAGTCTTTGGAATTCATTAAGTCATTTTATTGTTTTTTATTTTTTGTACACCAGTGTAACTGAGCTGTGGTGGCCTTCAGTTTTAACTGAGCTAATCTCATTTAAAAAATGAGATTGAAATTCTACAAATCAACAAGCAACTTTCCCTGTTTACAATTATTTCATTATGCAGCTCCACGGGTGTTATCTAGGAGGAATTGATTGTAGCAGCTGGCGACTCTTGTTGTTTTTGTATTTCTGCTTTACTTTTATCCCACATTGTTACTGTTAACCTCAGCATTGTGATAATGGCAGCCCTTTCCCCCCCAACGTGACATTTACCTCACTATTAATAACAACAATAAAAATAACTTCAGTGTTGAAACCAGAAGGTCGTGCCACCATTCCTCTGCTTCCTCTCCGCCAACCTCCGTTCCGATACTCCTTTATTACTCCGCAACACTGCTTGATCCTCCTGCCTCCGTATTTTTTTTCACCCTGCTGAGCTGCCACGCAGACACTAACAAGCAGATGTCTTTGGATACTCTCAAAACTCTTCATCTACAGTGCCATAAATGCACCTGGCTTTGATGCACAGCAGAGCAACAAGTCCTTTAGTCGTTTCGGTTCATGGAGCAGGCCGTTTGTTAGTTAGCCTCGGGGTAAAGCTGTCTGCAAGAGGCTGGGGAGGGGAGGATGGGGTGTTTGGGGAGGATTGAGCTCTGCAATACTTAAAAAAAAGAAAGAAAAAAAAAGTTAAAGTCTCATAAGTTAAGCTACTTAAAGACACAAACATGTCAGCTCCTCATATCATAGAGGTTTAAACTATCCAAAGGAGTGGAGAGAGATAGTGGGCTAATTGCAATTCTCAAGGGTTTCTGACTAGCAATTTCCTCTAAAATTGAAAGCAAATTCCTTCTACACTCTCTGCTCTCAAGCCAAATTACTGTGTGCTTTTGGTATTATTCACCTGTCTTACTGAATTTAGTTTTTTTTCACTCAAGAGACCTTGAAGGCATAATGCTCAAACAATCTTGTTAATATTGGACAAAGAGTGAAAATGCAACACTAAAAAAGGCTGTTTGAAACTTTACAATAAACGTATTTGCAAGACATCATGAACTCCCAATAAGCTTTTTCAGTTTCATGCTTTTTATTTAACCTTTTTGTGTGAAACCATTCAAATGATGAAAAATGGTATTATTGCTGCTGTGAACCATTTCTCTACCTAAAATTACTCTGGAGTTAGAATTGTTGAGCAATATGTTACACACGCTGTAGCAAAAATTAATTGTCATTCATATCCAATCAATCGCCTACATCTCCTTCACATTTGTAACATTTCTGAGAACTTTCATGGTACCAAAATGCAGTCCTGGTTGGAGTTAGGGGTGACTTGACATTTATTTAGGGTTACATTTTAGGTAGGGTTTAGCTATCCACAGTAAATGTCCAAGACTTCATGGCTTTTAGCAAATCTTTTTCTAAGACAGACATAAATGGAAAACATTTTTAGCTTGAACTATAGGACTTCAGTTGTAAACAAAAAATATGAACTGCTTTATTGTTGAAAATTATGGACGGATTTTGGTGTGCTGCTATTAAGCCACTCCTAAAGAAAAGGAATCTAGGTGCCTCTATAATGAACAACTATAGACCTGTCTCTAACTTCTCTTTTATTTGATCGCTCACAGAATCACTGATGGGAAAATGGATAAAAGTTGAGCGTCCTACGTCACGGCCGCTGAACAAC
>CM047998.1:18390288-18406713 GCA_026261665.1 Melanotaenia duboulayi
TGCAGGTGTTAAATAAATGTCAAATTTATACTGGAAATATAAAGACCTATGCTCTTAGTATTGCACTGTACCTCTTGATATAGCACTGATTTTCTTGTCTAATTTTATTTGTAGTAGTCCAATATAAATTACAGCGACTAGCAAGGGTTACCTTGTAGCAGTTGATTTCAATTTTAAATGGTAGCAGCCATAGACTGTAGTAAAAATATCAACAGCTGCACACTGCACAGTCTGTAGAAAATATGGCAGCTAATCCAGTTAGCGTTAGCATGCTAACAATAGCAGAAGAGCGTTTAGTATTCTCTGTTTTTGTTCCTGGTTGCCAGTCTAATGGAGTCTAAGGTAACATATTCCAGATTGGAGCTGTAAAAGTTCACTAAACCATTGCTGAATCTAAAGACAAAGCTGGCAACAGTGGCTAATATAGCATGCTAGTCTGGTAGCAGGTCACTTTTTTCACTTCCTTCTCTGCATTTTAACCCATCCTAGTTAAACTGGGATCACCGGCCTGCCAGGCTAGATACCGTCACCCAGGGAGCAGTTGAGGGTTAAGGGCCTTGTTCAGTTAAGTGGGTTAAGGGTTTACAGTGGTTTATTCTAGCTGCCCTGTCCGGGGACTTGAACCCAAGTCCTCCAGGCTCAAGCCCACCTCTGTAACCACAAAGTTATTATTTATTTATTTTTTTTTCTAGCAGGGAAAACTAAGTAATGTATTGTATGAAGATTGTGGTGTATTTCTGTATTTATCAGAATGTGCAGCATCTACCTCTATGTTTTATTTTCTTATTTATAAGATTCATTTTAGCTTTGTTTGTCCTTGTTGTGGTCTCAATTTGTTTTCTTCATGAATATACATTTATCCACAAGAAAGGTTTATCTACAGCAGTAAACCAACTTTAACTACAATACAATATATTTTCAATATTAGGCCTTGAGCACACATGCAGAATTTTTACAGAAGATGTTGCTTAGCATTTGTCGCTATTGTCCACAAGCAAACAGTTTTTTCTTTTTCTTTTTTCTTTTTGTTACATTTACAGTAACTATAGTGTTACCGTATACTTATAAATAGGGGTGTCAGAATTTGCTGTGGAAACCACAACTAGAAGCAGCCGCCTCCATCTTTAGCTTTAACTGAAACCCAATCAGAACAGAAAAATCAATTTGAAGGATGGGTTAAAATGATTGACAAATAATTTGACTAAATGTTTTCCAAACAGAGCGATAGAGCATCATGGAATAGTGTGACACAATGAAGAAATGGGATAGGACAAGAACCCCCCTGAAGTCTTGGTAATGATGGAAGCAAATTTCTAATAAAAATCCCAACTGATGGGTATCAGGAAGAGGTGGCCATAGAAAACCAGAACATTTGGATGGAGTCTTAAATTTGTTTAAGTAACTCAAGTTTTTATTTTATCTGATCTGTTGATTATTTGTGTAGTTTGGCACCTATTTCACCAGTCAAGGTCAGAATAAAGGAAATGTCTTTTTAAAGAAATGCATGCCATCCCTTCTGTAGCTTTCTAAATACCTTTTGAGATGCATATGATGGCCCAGTACCTTACAAAAGCCAAGTTTAATTTGTTCAGATAAGTTAGAGAATCTGGTAGTTGTGGGGCAGTGTCATGAAACATTTTTTGAGCTGTACACAGTATAGGATGGCAAAAACACAAGAAGCCACCAAAAGAGCTAAGAGCTAACTGAGCCAACTCAGATCTAATTGAGCTAACTGGCTAATGAAGGTAGGTGGGCTAAAGCTAAGGCGCACTGTTAGCCAGCTAAAAACCGTGGCTGTGCTGCTCAAAAGGACACACCCCTAATTTTGCTGAATTTAAAAAAAAATTCATCCCCCCTCACAACTTGACCTATTTATCCTAAAATGGATTTTTGTACCAGGCTTTAAAGATTTTTTTTTTTTTTTTTTTTTGCTGTGATGTTCATCTTTTTAACATGGGAATCTATGATTTGCTCTGTTTTGGAGCTAGGCCCTAGCAGATGAGGGTTGAACTGCAATTTTTTGCAAAAGGCTTCAGATTTCCCCGCCGAAGGTTACCGCTTGATCATACCGCACAATAACACAAATGTAGTCCTTTCTGCATGTGTAGTCACTGGTCACTAACCTTATAGGTGCCTTCGTATAGTGTATTTCAAATGGGATTTCCTCATGAACTTATAATAAACCACTCAACCTCCCTTCTCATCGCCTCATCTTCCAATTGTATTTAATTGAAGAGTTACATCTGCCATTTAGTGGTGGACAATGGTAACAGGTTTGGAGATATGGGCAGTTGCTTGTCACAATTTTTGCAAGTTCGGTGCTTAGAGGGTCAATATCTACACCCGTTGAATTGCTTTAAAACAGGGGTGTCCAAAGTCGGTCCTCGAGGGCCGCTGTCCTGCAGATTTTCCAATGTTTCCTGCTTCAACACACATGACTAAAATGAAAAAGATCCAACAGCCTACTAGGTTTTGCACAGTGACTCATTTGAGTCAGGTGGTTTTGGAGCAGGGACACATTAAAAACCTGCAGGGTAGTGACTCTTGAGGACCAGAGCTGGATACCCCTGCTTTAAAACACAAATAACTGGAGCCTATCCCAACAGCTACCAAGCCGGAGGCAAGGTACACCCTGGATAGGATGCTAATCCAAAGCAAGCCATGCACTATGTCACAATCTCACATCAGCTCAAACTGATCTCCTCAATGAGTTCCCTGTACTCTCATGACATCCATAGTCACCAGATATCAGTCCAACAACACTAATTTGCACTGTATATGCCAGGGCAATTTAGTTCGGTCCCACAAGGACCACAATCCAACAGGTTTTCCCAGTAACCCTGTATCATTACACCTGAATCAATTTAAATGGATCTAACAGCCAATCAAGTTATGCACTGTGACTCATTAATTTGAGTCAGGTGTGTTGAAGCATGGATACATGGAAAACATTATGTGTATACTATGGTGCCAGTTATTCAACTTAATTTATTATGGGAAATGAGTGTTATCTAGTTATAGGTAGACCATAAAGCAAATTGTTGTGGAAAGCAGAGATATAACCTGTAGTGTGCTAGAACAGAATGTCAGCAAACTTCAAAACAAGGTAGAAACACACAGTTTGAAGGTTCACACATTTCTCTAGTGTTGCTTTTAATGTCACCCATCAATAGAAAACCTATACTCTTGGACTTTTTGTTTCCATTGCTGCTCATCAAAGGGTGTTAAATGTACTTGAATCTGAGCTGATGTAATATGACACAGCACAGCCCCAGCTTTTGACACAAACCTTTTTTGTTTTTGTTTTTTTTTACTTAACACATCTTAAAGTGCTATCAAATGTCTTGCGACGATGCAGCAGTTAGTCAAAGGCAATTTGGCCTGGAGCAAAAGGGCATTAAATCTGCCTCCATCTGCATGGTTCCCTGTTAAATGTCAGTCTAGAGAAGTGGTGAAGGAAAGGAAATGTGTGCCATTTCAAATAGCACCCTGCAACTTCTTCATACATTGAGAATAATATGTATGTATATTTCACGCTTTCATGCTGGTGCTTTGTCTTCTGCTATGCCTGTTTTGAAGCAGGGATAAACACAGCTATGCTTTAACATGTCTTGATATATGGTGAAAGATTTATGTGCGGTTTTAGAATTTATTTTAATCCGGTATGTTCTTTCATGCTTCATCCAGTAGGGTTCAATCAAGATTTAGGGTACCGTCTATTGTGAAAAAATAATCAAAACAAGCCACAAATGTATGAATAAATGTGAATGTATGAATAAATGTAAGCAGTGAGAGAGAAAGGGTAGGAGAAATTTCTACCAATAGACTTGAAAATTGGAGTTTCATTCTTGTATTATTCATCCAATTACTCTGAGATGACAGTAATGTAGATGACACCCAGGGTTTGTCATGTTAAATAGAGAGTGTACTTGCATTTCTACCAATGTGCCTGATATCTCAGGTCCAGTCAGTCAGTTTAAAAAAATTATATGAAAGATCTCCTGAGGACTACATTTAAATTTAGACAAAGGGATGGCTGAAGAGGGGGGCTAAAGTATTCTACAGTGACTTATAAGCTTAAAAGCTCATACATTTCTCTGTTGGAGGCTCAGCACTGAAGATTTATGGGTGACACATTAGGGTCTAATTGGATCATTGAACAATATACACTCTTTGTACGAAGGGTTAATGCCAAGCATTGCTGCGCTACCTGTGGTCATCCAGCTCACCCTGCACCACCTTCAGAGATAAACATTAGCCTGCAGAGATGCTCTCACAAACATTTACATAGACATGCATATTTCTGTCGTGACATGTTGCCTAGAAACAAAAATCAGCCCCCGCCCCCCCCTTTCCTTTTCTTTCTATTATATTTGCCTTGACTGAGGCTGTAAGATTAGGTAAATATTGCCTTATAACATATTACATTCTCTCAGAATTTTTAGGTTATATTCATTTTTACTTTCATGCTGTTTACAAATGCAAATTCCTAACTCCATACTAGAGTGTATTTGAAATTTAAAATATAATTCACCCATTTTACTTGTATGAGATGATCTGTGTCATCAACATAATTAAAGTCAAGTCATTTAACTGTGGCTCGACTCACTCCTCAGTTCCAACATATCTAATTTTATCCAATTTGTCATTTTGGTCTGCAGCTCAATGAGCTTCACGCTCACAAGCAATAGCAGTAACCCGTCACATGTGTGAACGGATCAATGCACTGTTCACTTCTCAATCAGAAGCTCTCAATTCAGCGTTTCAGTCTGGCAGCTATTTGGGGAAAAGTGACAGGAATGCAACATAAAACCAAAAATATGCACACATATACAAAAAAAAATCATAGTTTTACCTTTTTATTTTAATTTTGAAAAGCCTGTTATCTCAGCTATTCTAAGGTTTGTTTCCTGACTTTTCTGAAAATGTACACATTGTGTGACTTTGTTTCATACAAGTTTCAATCACTAAATTCCACACATATATAGTACTTGCCATCATTTTCCCCACACACACACTTCATCTTTTTCTGTTACTGCCTTGCTCAGCACTATATTTTGGTTTCCTGTGTGTAGACACTAGTACAGCAGCACTTACAGATTGTTAAATAAACTTTTATTAAACTGAGTGGCGTGGCTCAGTAGGTAGAGTGGTCTTCTTGTAGCCTGAGGGTTGCCGGTTCGATCCTTGGCCTGTCAAGCCCATGTTGAGGTGTCCCTGAACAAGACACTGAACCCCAAGTTCACATACTGTAGGTGAATGTGATGTATAATGTAAAGCGCTTTGGGTATCATTCCAGGTATAAAGCACTAAATAAATACAGACCATTTACCTGCCTGCCTTCTTCAACATTCAGCATTACTTTATACAAGAAGACTGCTATTCATGTCTTTTTTCTTACACTTTTTAAAGCTCCATTTATCTATCTGTTTTAGTTTGGCTTTTATCTGTTCAAGTATTTACCCCGGTTTAATTTTCATTTAAAGTCTTTTAAGGCTTCTTTAAAATATCAAGTAGCTTCTCAAGGACATACATTATAATCCAGTAGTGCAGACATCAGTAGAATTGATCATGTCAAAGTAGGGCTGGACAATAATTCAATATCAATATGTATCGCAATATACTTTTGTTCAGTAACTGTGATATGAGTTTTGAACACATTTCCGCTATTTTGATATACATACAGTATATGGTCATGGTCATGGTCATGGCGAGATGAAACTTGCAGTTTCAGAATCTGTGAGATCTGTGCTTTCAGTAGAGGTGTTGTTTATCTGCGTTCATGCAGTTGGGTGTCATGGTCATGGGCCGTGTTTGTGTCATGTTCATGTATGGCGCTTTTTTAGTTATGATTTTGGTTTATAGTTCTGGTATTGGTCATGTTTAGTTTCTGTTTTAAGATCATGGTTTGGGTTTTTGGGTTCTGTCATGTTTAGTTCAGTTTGTAGTTTTCCCTCATGTGCTGTGTTTTCTGTTCCTGGCTCATTAACTCACCTGGTTTGATTTTGATTCACTTCACCTGTTCTCAATTTGTTCCTCTGTGTATATATGCCCCATGGTTTTCAGTTTGCCCTTGTCAGATCCTTATTTGGTTTATCTCTGTCGTGTGTGGTTCTCTGTCCTGTGGTTTGAAAATAAAACCTTGTCACCTGCACGATTCTGCCTCCTGCCTTGACTGCCTGCATTTGGGTCCTCACCTCCGCCGCCATTCATGACAGAACGATCTGACCAGAAATGGACCCAGCAGGCAGTATGATGACCTTGTCGGAATACTTCAGTCGTGAGGCGGCTAAACACCTCCTGACTGCAGGGGGTCTAGACCTGGAGTATCCCGAGCCTCCTCGTACCACATCCAGACGAAGGAGGTCATCCAGGCACCAGGGGCGGCGGCCCCCATGAGCATCACCTTGAGCGAACTGGTGGGCATGCTCCTTGGATTGGATGCGGAGCCAGAGCCGCTGGAGGATCCAGAGTGGTCGCTGTCCTGGGGGTCCAGACTGGCGATAAGCCCAAAACCGCTTGGGTGGGCCGCGTCTTGGAAGTCGCCACCAGCTCCAAGGTCCACGTCTGAGGTGATGCCACCAGCTTCACACTCCACGTCATGGGTGTTGCCACCGGCTCCAAAGCCAAAGTCTCTGGTATCACCACCAGCTCCACACTCCATGTCATGGGTGTCGCCACCAGCTCCAAAGCCAAAGTCTGCGGTGTCACCACTAGCTCCGAGGGCCACCTTTCCGGTGTCGCCACCAGTTCCCAGCCCCACGTCTCCAGTGTCGCCACCAGCTCCAGTGCTTCAGTGTCCCAAGCCAGTGCCCCAGTCCTGCCCAGCTCTTCTCCCTCAGTGCCGTCACTAGCTCTACAGTCCACATCACCAATGTTGTCCCCAGCTCAAGTCCATGTTCCAGAGGGGGTCTCAGGTCGAGACACTCCTCTCTCTCTTCTGATCCCTGTTCCCGAGGGGGTCTCTGGTTGCCGGCACTGAGGAGATCGCGCCTTCTCTGCCCCCTGTGGTCTACACAGCCGAGGAGATTGCTTCTCCTCTGCCTCTGGTTCTGGGGCTCATCACAATGTGGATACTGAGCCCGCTGGAGATCCCGTCTGCTCAGCCGCCAGAGATCCAGTCTACTCATCGTCCGGGTCTGCCTCCAGAGCTCTGGTCCAAGCCTGCCCACCCTCCAGGAACCCAGCCCAAGTCTTCTCGACCTCTGGGTCAACCACCGGAGAGCCTGTCCCAGTCTGTCCGGTCTCCGGGCCGGCCTCCTGGTCTGACCCTGTTATCTGCTCGGCCTCTGGGCCGGCCTCCTGATCTGACCCTGTTGTCTGCTTGGCCCCCAGATCGACCTCCTGAACTGACCCAGATGTCTGTGCGGCCTCCGGGCCACCCCTCTGACCTTTTTTATTGCCCGGATTTTTGTGCTTGGTTCTGGTACCCCACCTCTGCCGCCATTCATGACATCAGGTGGACATGGGGAGTCATAAATTTTCTTTTGATGGTGGTGGTGATAGAAATTGTTTTAGTGAGCTGCTAGCTGAGATTCTGGACATTCAGTGGATACCATACATGTTTATAGTCACATTTACAGACCTGATATTACACCGGCAGATGTTAACCCCTTAACTCCCGTTATACCCTGGTCTGGGTGAATATTCGATTCTGACTGGCTGTAGTATGTCCATTAAAAAGTGAAAAAGGATGAAAGAAGTTCCAGTCAAATAGCTTTATTACTGCGCTGATTAAATGCTAGTTGGTAACCGTGGCAACAGAAACTCAGACACGGGGCTCGAAACAAACCAGATTATGTCTGTGACAGTGCATCACTTTGAAAGCAGCTTGCAGGTTTACCGGGCTCCGTCAGTCCAAGTGAGACAAGAATGGAGCAGCATTTTGTCATCCTGCAACATCCCAACCAGTAGTGGTGAGGGTCCACAAACGTTACATCTCTGTCCTTCAAACGCCACTATGGACATGCCAGTATCTTTATGGAATATTATTATGAAACTATTTGATTCTGTGAATTAGGGTGATAAAGTGCTTAAGGGTTTCTGATTACTGCAAACTGAGATCATTTGTACCTGTGTGGACTACTTTTGTGGACAGAGAAGAGTTGTGCTGTGAACTCATAGGCAGAGTTGGTGATGTCACTGATGAGTGCACCTGGGTAACAGAATGTGCCTTGTTTGTTTTTAGGCATAGCACTGATTGCCATTTATTTTAGTTTATTATTACATATCTTAGCTGTACTGATTTTATTCTAGTGTAAGATTTCAGTTTGATTAGCTTCAGAGTTTTAACATTCTGTCTCCTTCCATGTCTAGTGCTGTGGCTGGTGTGGTCCTCCATTCACCGGTGTGGTTAGGATACTGGGAGTTCACTTTAGATGGTAATATGATTTGTGGTTACATCTAGTTATTAGTTTGGCATTTTTATTTGAAGTGGGTTGGATTTATATTTCTTTTGAATACTTAGTATACCCACAATTCCTTTGCAGTGAGTGATTGGTTTCCCAGTTGTAGCGTGACTGTGTATCATCTTTTCTTCTCTTAGAAATTTAGCTAGTGTAAAATAGCATGTGTGTTACCCACACTGAATGTTGTGGCCTCTTCACTGAAGCCTGTTTGCTATTGATCCTCTAAGGTTACATTTACATATAACTTTGACCATGTGAACCACCTTACTGAGTTCAGTCAATCACTTAAAGGTTACTGACAAGTTGTCTGTCTCATATTTGTTCCATAAGCCATATTTATCAAACCATTTCAAGAACTTCTTAGCTTGTTGTTGTCTTCTTAGTAACCTTCATATCCCAGTTTCTAAATGACTATAATAGATTACAAAACTTAAAACTGTCAGCATATTGGTCTCTCATTTCCCAATGTTACAAGCCTCTCATGTCCTTGCCGAGACTAATGACAAGCCCTGTTGTATCTCCATTTATTTTCCTTGTGTCCTCTGCCATGTCGCAACGCAGTTGGAGAGAGATTACAGTTGTATTGGGTGCTGCCTGTCACTGTACAAATGCCCATCATTAATTTCACAGGCACAAGGCAATTTCGGAGAAGTGGATGAGTTCTGATAATGGCGAAAGCTCTGTTGTGCTGAGATATTTGGTGAGAAACATCATGTCGAAGATGTTTCTTCTCCACAATCTTACTTTTATACATGGAATGAAAAGAAAATGGTCTAACTTTAAAGTTGAGTTTGTTTCCTTTACTTTGCCTGCAAACCAGTTTTTGTCAGAGCTAAAGATAAGAAATTTATTGAAAAACAGAAGAAGATATTATGAATTGCCACAAGATGGTTTTAATGTTGCCCTTGCCCTCTTGTATTATAAATCACTCCATAAGCCTCGGGTCCATAAGGAGCTGTCAGCAGGGCTTGGAGGACACTTGTAGATTTGTTACCTTCGTCTAGAGAGCTGTTCAACTCTAACCCTGTTTTCATCTGACAGGCTGTCTCTTCCTCCTGCACTCCTGGTTATAAACTGATCATCCCGGCCACACACGGTGGCATCTGGGCCAACGCAAATGTAAAATAGAAGAGATTCCTTCCATTCCCATCACAGCAATTTTATTTCAAAATTGTCACGTGTCACAGATGGGCTTCGAAGTGACGTGTTGTTTTCTGACTATTAGTGTGACAGTGCTGTTGTTTTTCACACCAAAAATTGAAGTGAGGAGAATCCACGGAGTCCTCCTGTCGCCGACTGATCAGATTTGTGCCCACTCAGCCCTGCAGAAAATAGTCATTCCATTTATGCTAATAAGAATTTTACATTGAATATTCAGCAACAGTGATAATGTTTTGTTAAATAATATATATATTTTTTTCACATTTCTCTTCAGAACCATCTATTTAGATCATCAGCTAGGGTTATTGGTCAGTGGCATTTGAGCCGCATCTTTTGTATCTCTCCTTTTTCCTCTCTTCACTCTCCTTTTTTCTTCTGCTTACTGGTTAAAGTTGGTTGCACCAGTGGAACCAGTGCAAAAAGTTAGTCTATAGTCCTGCATAGTATTGTTATTAAATATGTTTTGCATCTTCAAATAAAGGTTGTAGGAAGCTAGATTATGTGGAGGGGTAAGGGGGTATATATACTGTTTCTACAAGTAAGTTATGGGTAACAGCCATGAAGAACCGAGAGTGACTCAGAAAATATTTGTCAGGAGTTGGTGGGGTTTCTCTTTTCTTTTATTTCCTTTTTTGTTTGCCTTTCTTTCTGAACACCGACTCCAGGCATGATGCCCATTTCTCACTGTGGCACATCAGTGATAAATAATCCATTATAACTTTGCAGCTTTTACGAGAACAACAGAGAAACTTGTCTCACAAATGTCTCTGCACACTAAAGACGTTTGTCCCACCTTGCTGTGCATTTTAATTGGCTTTAAGTGTGTGGAAACAACAACTGCAGCAGTCAAAATCAAAGCCTTTCAGCTGCCTGTGTCTGGACCAGCAAGGCTTGCCTTCCTCCAGTGCTCTGCAGATCCACAGGCCTGACAAATCCCTATTAGAAGCTTCTACTATACATCACTACAATATGTGTGCTCATGTGTTGGGCGAGCTTTATGATTTTTCAGTACTGGTCAGGGAAGCATATTTGACCAATTAAACTGGGATGTATTTGCTACTTTGTGTGTGTGTGTGTGTGTTGGGATATGTGTGCATATGTCTGCTGTGTGGGTGTAAAAAATATTTAGAATCCTCTTGACACCCAATTAGAGAGCAACCCGACATGACCTCCAACTTCAAGAGACACCAAAAAGCTCACTTGAAACAACAACTTGGAACTGCTTGACAAAATGGCCCCACTAATGAGCTCCTGTAAACAACTTTATTCTTGTTGATTGGTGTTTAAAGGAAGGAGGAAAAATACAGTGTGTGCATAATCTATGACTTAAATTATAATGCTTGATGAACGCACAGATGCTTGCATTGTGCTACTGGTAACTCAATGGTGGACGTTTTGACTGTATGCTGCTAATGATCTTATATTGTTTTATTGCATACATTTACCAATGGAGTTTAGCCCAGATCATTATTTGTAACATGTTTCAAACACAAGTGGAAGATGTCATAACATTTATGTCAACGGATGAGTGATTTTTTTTTTTTCTTCTGGTAAATTTGCTGCTATTTCAGTTCACATTTAATTTAGCCCTGTGTCTATTTTTTGGGCTTTGGCTCAAACGTTGCCTACATAAACTGGAATAAGCATAAGTTTAATCCAATACTTTAACCCCTTTGCCTCAAAATACAGATGATTTGGAATTTCATTGGGCAATAAAAAATTTATGAAACTATAAAAAAACATTGTAGCTCTTTATCTAGATGAATGGCCCAAAATGTATGCCTCTGGGCAAACCAAATATTGCTATTGGTGAGAAATACAAAATCAATCTGTATGGACTCCTAACATTCCTCGCAAGAAAAATGTACAGCTTTATTTGTATAGCGTCACTTCACAACAATGTCATTTCAGGGCACTTTACAAACAAATCAATTTGAGCGAATTCATAATAAATAGTAGCCTAGTTAAGGGAAACCAACAGATTGCCTTGATTGATGATTTTGATCTAATACCCCATCCTGAGCATGCAAGATGCCACAGTGGAAAGGAAGGACTCCCTGGAAGGACTCCCTTTTAACAGGGGAGACGATAGGAAAGAGAGACCAAAAGACAATGCCACAGAAAACTGAAAAGGCCTTGTCTATACTTCAAAGGCACATGCCAATTCTTGAGTATGCATCTGTGGATTATCTAACATAAGTTATATAACAAAGACCATGTTTTCTTCAGAACATGGGGGGCTCTTCTGTCCTACATTGGTCTGAATCCATTCTCACAAGGGGATTCACATAGGTTCTTTAGTATTAATATTTTCTTCATGTTAAAAAAATCATATTTGATAAGTGATTAAAATATATAGAAAAATGTATGTGAATATCAGTATATCTGTTACTGGTGAAAGATAAATAAAAATGGCACATAGCAAAATTAAGAAATGTTTCAGGCTTGCCAAAAAATATCTTTTAGGATGAACATGACTTTCTCTTTGGAATGATGCAGCGGTAGCTATAAATCGCCATCTCTCTATCAAACCACAGTACAATATGTGACGCATGGAGATGCAAAAGAATCAAGCTTGATATCTTACAAATTAGACGGGATTTTGGGTAATCCTTATACCTCAAGGATACTGTGTAATTGCAAGTTGATTATTGGTGAATAACAACAGAGAATATGTGTTGTGTACTTAAATGTTATGATGACCTGTAAAGAAATTTTAGCTACAGTGATGAGAAAATGCTTGTCAGGTTAAGTCCGTGCAATGCTCTTTTTCCATTTATTTCTGTTTTTATAGCTTGTTTCTCTCATGTGAGTCCAAAGTTCCAATATGTAAATTAAGAATAATTCACATAAACAGTTAAATCAAACTCACAAACAACATGAATCCCATTTCAGAGGGAAATATTTTTAAACTCAAATGCAGGGCTGGCTCTAACTAACATGGAACCCATGTAAACCCCATGTAATCTCACTGCATTGAATATATTACTACTTTTAATGTAAGTATATGTGTAAAGGAATCATTTGCACTCACAATGAATCATTTAGTTTAGTTATTACTAATCATAATTACCATTACAACTGTGTGGTGCAGGGTATATTTTGAACCTTGACACATCTACAAAAAATAAATAAATAAATAAATACATGTTTGCAGTCTGATTTTATGGTATGGGGATGTTATTACAAACAACCTTAAGTTATTTGTCTTCTGTGCAAGTCCTTTTAAAAGGAAATGTTGTTTTGCTTTGGTTTTATGGAAATGAAGTAATGCCAAACCTTCTAGAAGGGGCTGCAAGTTAGGTTTCACTTTTGGTTTTGACAGTGCTTGAAACAAAGACTGCAGATGTAAATTAGCCTAAGGCTAACTCGGTAACAAGGCATCAAATGGCAACATTTATGTTTTAAATTGTACATGGTCGTTTATAAATTAAAGGGAAGAAAAATAAAAAGTTAGAGCTTGGGGTCCTATATAATTGCATATTGTTTGTATTTACATAATATTTGCCTCATTATATTTGTCTTTTCCACCTCATTATTCTGTAGCTTTTAGAGTATTTGGCAACTGTGTGCTTAATCACTAAAAAATGGCTTTATATTTATTTTGTTTTTGGTTGCAATTGTTCAAATCATAAATCTAATCAAGGTTACCTCAAGATTCGTTGTTAAGTTATGTTAAAAGAATAACATGCCAAGGATTTTACAAAAAGATGCTAAATAAGTGGCTTGCAGACCTTTCATTTGGATCAAATGTAGCTTAGTCAAAGCATGCCAGAGTATGCAGTGATTACTGCATTAAAGGTTTGTAAATTTTACTTCAGTCGGTTACTGTTACTGTCTTTTAGTAGTGTTAATTTTATCAGCCATTTTTAAATTTAGTCTCAGTTTTAGTCCAGTTTCAATTGCGCTTATTAGTTTTTATCACATTTAACATTTGACCTTTATTTAGTCACATTTTAGTCGACTATAAGTCCAGCATTTTAGCCTTTGTTTTAGTCCAACAAAACATAATGTCACTGTGTGTGTGGCTGAAGAGTCGAGAATGAGGAGGCGGAGGAGAGAGGATTTGACAAAATCATAACATATAATAATATAATCTAATTTCCGTTTCGTCTTTGTTCGTGAACTAAAATGTCCATAGATTTTAGACCAATTTTTATTTAGTGAACTACATTTTTGTCTCGTCTTTAGTATATTGGTTTGGTCCCAGTTATTGTTTTTTAATGGGGATTTTGGTCTAGTCTAGTTTTCGTCCGGTGAAAAATGTGCGTTGATGAAAATATTTTCTTTTAGTTTTCGTTAACGAAATTAACACTATCTGTTAGCTTCTATTATTTTACTAAGAAACAAACTGGCAACATGCCCATTTGTAATTTTAACTTGAAGTAATGTTTTTGTGTTATGCATCAGAATGCCCTAGCAGTCTATATCATGAAGACTCCTATGAAGAATCTATGTCATGCATCTTGACATGGTTTGTTTACTTCGAGCTCATGTAGCAACGATGCAATAAAAACACTAAATGCGTACTTATATGAGCAAAAACAATGTATGAGTGTTCTCTAAGGGTTTTATTCCCAGCCATTTTCATCCATCCACCCATGAAGAAGTTGTAGCATTCCTACCTTTTCCACACATTTACCTTCTTATCTAGAAGCTTTAATGAACCACTAGACAAAATGCCAGGGAAGCAAACAGGCAAGTACTTAATAAATTCAAAACTTAAATCTTTCCTGGATAACATATAAGGGTCAATGGCATCACATACCTCAACTTTTCTATGCTATCTAGTGTGTGAGTTCAAATTAAAAAAATACTTTTTGCTTCGTTAAGTTTCCTTTTGCTTTTATCTTCATTTTTGCCTAAGGTACATAGGCCTGCAAAACTCGTGAAATTAAAATGAATACTAGCAATTCTAGAAAGACAGCTAACGCATTCAGGTTAGCAAAATATCATAAAAACACACCAGTTCAAAGAGCTCAACAGTGAGCTTATGTAATAGAAAAACAATATAATGCCTATCATTCAAGTCCGTTTTGCTTACTTTTTGACTGGCTAACTTTTTTATGGTACAAGTCACTTATGACCTTTAAAAACAATGTTAAATTTGTCTTACTAATAAAGAAAAGTCATCCTTGATTAATACTCAGTCAGCTGTAATCATGGTTTGCATAGCATAGTATGTGCTTTATCACAAAAAAGGTCCACTTAGTTATTGTAGTTTATCAAATATTTAGCTGCAAGTATAAGGAAAAACAACATAAAACTCAAATACAACAGTCTTATTGAGGTAAACAAAACAGAACTAGTGTGGTGCTCATTAACCAGGACAGGACCGGTTTGCTCAAATGAAAAGTGGGTAAGAGGAGTTTGGAGTTAACCTTAAGACATTAAAACAACCAGACTTATTCAAGGAATGAAAGTGGGTCATTAAATTCTAAACTGAAGTACTGCTTGAACTTATCTCTGCAATAATTTAACCTTTTATAAGCAGCAGTGACATGTTACGATGATGAGACTTGAACCTTAATCTCAAAGGTCTGGCATGAATATAAAAAGAATTCTTATTCCATCATATTCTTTGTGTTATTCCTTTATTTTTCCACATATTTTTGCCATGGGAATGTTTCATCCCTGGAATTAAAATATTTGGACTAGGTACCATATCAAAGTCATAGTTCTGGCACCGTGACAAGACACAGAAGGAGCTTCTCCCCTCCTATCAGTCCCAGTCCGGTTTCATATCTCCATTGATGGCACTCATGAACACGAACAAAACTACTGATCAAAGCAGGCCCATGGCCACAGTCTCCAGATCACAGAATGAGAGCAGGACAGCGGGAAGGAGAGGGGAATGCGGTTGGGGTTGGAGGATGAAACAGAATATGAAACAGTCAAATGGAGATCAACTCTGCTGATCCAGCTTTTTGATCTCTGTTGGTGCTGCTTCTTAATATATACAACTCCACACAGGCAAAGAATGGATTCTGTATTATGAGTATTACCTCTGACACACACCTGCCATGTACCCAAACACACATGCAGGCACATAAGTTTGCTTATAACATGCAAATCAATTCACATTTTTCATATCTATTGTCGCCCATGCATGCACATCATCAGTTGCCTGATATGAAATCACAGTCCTGGCTTTGTTTTTGCTTCTAAAATGCTGATTAGGAAAGGAGGAGGTTGCTTATATGAATAATATGCAAGTTTCACCTTGAAGCAGCATGTTCTTGGCATATTTGCATGCATAAAGTCATCACAGACCCTGTCAGCAGATGCATCTTAAGTTACAGAAGCATCAGAAGTGTTTTTGAGCAAGTCCAGTTTCCATTAGGCTGTGTTTTCTTTGATACAAAGATTTAAAGGGTATCATATATGTTGACTTGTCTGTTGTTATTCTAATGGGAAAATCTTGTGTTTCATAGCTAATTATAATAATTTGTTATTTTTTCTTATGGAGATGAGATTCAACAGAGGAAGAGGTTGTGCCACTATAATTAATCAAGCTTGTATTAAATAAATTGCAATGTAAGTTGTGTAAGCAGGGTTCTCAAATCTCTTTGCAAAAACACACATATTTATTTTTATTTCCCAGTGGGGGCTTAATGCATTTCCTAGCCCCTTATATTAACCTGAAAGTAGAGCTGCAACTAATGACTATTCTGATGGTTGATTAGTCACCGACTATTAAAACGACTAGTCGACCAATCGGATTATGTATCTCATGATTATTATAAATGGATCTTATTTCACTTTCAGCTTTGAAATTTTGCATAAGGTTGTTAAGTCCGACGTGCCTCCTCGTTAAATGTTCGAGTAATGCAGACGTACTTCCGTGGTACACAAG
>CM047998.1:18518780-18537796 GCA_026261665.1 Melanotaenia duboulayi
AGTAATGAAATATTAACTATGCTTGTTAGAATGTTTTGGACATCTTTTGGATAATTAAATATGCACCGGGTCAAATTGACCAGGGGACATCATTGCTCTTCCTGACAGACTAACATAACAGGAGAGTTAAGAATTGGTAGAGAAGATCATTTATGTCTTTACACAATGAGTCTAAAATTACTTACTAAAATATAGGGTCACGATGGGGGTGGAGCTGTTCCTCATACATCACAGAACCAACACAGAGATAAACATTCAGATTTGCACTCCAGTGAAAATTTAGACTGAAATCAGCCTAACATGCATGTCTTTAGACTGTGGGAGGAAGCCAGGAGGGAAAAAAAAGTACAAAAATAATAGTTAAACATGCTTGCTTCCATATTTATGTGAATATACTTTTTACTTATTTGTAGATCAGTTGAGCTACTCTACACCATGTCAGAACAGCACATATACTCGATAAATTAGGCCTTTTTTGTGGTTAATGTCCAGCAGTTGCAGTTTATACACTTGTAAATAGATTTTTTCAGGAGCAACTTGCCAGGTTACCTCAAGGCTTTTCTTAAATCTTCCAAGAGTCAGTGGCAAAGACAGCAACACGGGGCCACATAAAAGGGCATAGCAAGTCACTGAAGCCTCTGGGCCTCTATTTTGTAACAGTCAACATCATTTTTATTTTTTGTTTCCCACAGGGTGAAGCTATAATGAGCATCTCAAAACTGCAGCTAAAAAACATTCACCCTGCATATCTGACGATTTAAAGGGGATTCAAAAATAAAATAAATATGGCATATCTTAAATTAAATATACTCTCTAAAATGCATGANATTTAAAGGGGATTCAAAAATAAAATAAAAATTATGGCTTTAGTCATACATATCTTAAAGTAAATTTACTCTCTGAAATGCATGATTCATAGCTTCTTTTTTTTGTGAATACTTAAGACATTAAACTAACTTCTTAAGCAAGTTGTTTACAAGTGGAGGACTTGAGTTATAATTCCAGATTTAATTGGTGGCTTTATTTTTACCTTAAAATCGAATCTTTGGTGCCAGTTAGGTGGACATGTATGTTGGATTGTGTCTTTCCTATTGGTGATAATTTACAAAGACTGATTATTTAAGACCAGAATCTGTTCTGAACTGGATTTGATGTAATTAGGGTTATTTATTATTATTTTTTTTTTCTTAAGATGACTGCCATTGTGAAATACACAAAACAATTAGCATGTTGTTTTAGGACACTGCAAAGGGCACATGCCTCTTCTAATAAGTCTGTGAACACAATCGCTCGAGGTACTAGTCTGAATACTCACTGATCTTGATTCTCTAGTACAAAAAAGTCATGTCACTAACAATTTTTGTAGTGTCAGTTTGGTTTTTTATCCCAGAATTCAATTGCACTGTTTTCAAAGCAATTTTTCAGTTATCTACAGGCTCTTTTTAAAATAATTTTGTTAGGCTTTGTTTGCAATGTGTTCTGTTAAATGGTTAAAAATTCTACATCAGCCCCTCTTAAAACAGCCTTTTTTCATGTTTGGTCTGGCTAGTGCACAATGTTGGCAGCAAGCATGCAATATTGTTTTGCTTGTAGGTGTTTTAAATGAGAAATGTTGGTGCTATCAAATCACCCTAAGCAGGCTGATCCAAAGCTGCAAAGAATTTGAAAAACCATTCTTTAGGATAAGGATGCCGAGGTGTTTTAATAGCCCACTAACATGGCCAGAAATGATGCATTTCCTGACAATCTGCTCATAGTGTATCAAAATAACAGATACAGAGCATCCTTGTAACCAACCCTTGTAAGGACAATGTGATTTTGAAGGGAAAAATAGATCTGTATATTCCATTTTACTTTCTGCTTTTATATTCTCAAAGGTTGAAACTGTGGAAATTGTGGTAAGAAAGTTCAGAGACAGTTTCTCCCTTTTGATGGCACAACTGCATGTAATGTTTGCTCAGGACGACAGTATATATCAAAACATGGGGTAGCCTGTGGAGAGATTCCCCTAAAGGAAACCCCACCTAAAAAGTACATGTGCCATTTAAAAACTCCAGATGCTATTCTCAATGTTACCTAGCAACAGCGAACTTCTTGCTGTAATATGAACTCCAGTCCAAATCACTGCATGGTGAATTATGTATTGCAGAGTCCACTACAATAACATAGTCAAGGTACACATAAACTACAAGGACAGTACCAACTCTGACTTTATCTGTTGTATTATTTGTCAATCTTCAGTCCTTTCTTTATCTCATGTTATAATGCTGACAAGAGGTTCTACTACTTTGTTTTAGCTGGTGAAGTTTTTTCTCAATTTATTATTCCGTTGATGACTTGGACAGCTGGAGTGACTTTGAGCAAAGACATGACATAGCTACAGTAAAGGTTATTAAATTATATCCACTGGCTGCTACCAGAAATGTTTACTGTATACAACATTAGAATTCCTTGTCATGGGCTTAGCAGCAGCTATTGGTGGAATAGGATGAAGCCAGGGGGAGCATCAGCTGGGTTTATCATAAGCTTAATTTAAAACTTAACATGGCAGATTGACTTGGGTCAAGGGCAGAACCCAAGAATATTTCCCGCAGCAAATTTGCCACTTAAGACCTAAACACACTTTGTTATGGGTGCAAATACTCAAATATAGGATACACATTTCTCATAACTCATCCCATTGTGATTATTCAAAGCTGAACGTTCTGTAAATTCTGCTGTTTGGAGGTTTAGTAGAGTTGTTGATGGAAGTTCAGAAGCAGAATTGTAAGTTGTCTTGCTGTCAGTGTAACACAGCTGTGGAATTTGATTTTATCATATATTACTTTTAGAAAATTGTATAAAGCTTAGAATGCAAATGAGTTCACTAGCCATCCTGTTTAACAAGGCCGTTGCCACTTTACACCTTATGGCAGAAAACACTGTTTTAACCTTCTCATACAAGTTTCCAGAACCGGTAATTATGTCAGTTTTCAATGTCACTCTGCGTAGGAACAAGCTGAAGAAACAAGCTGGAAGAAACAAGCTGATATCAGACAAAATATCATGTACTTGTTTTAACTGAGCAACGGAGGGGCTGTAAAATTTAACTTACTGTAGAACGCACACATTTCCCATGTCAATTAGTAGGTTCATATGCAGTAAAGTTGAGCTCCATTATGTCATGTACCAGAGGAACTGAGATTTTAGCTACAGAAGGTTATTGCGCTTTAGGAGATATTCTGTTACCAGTTCTGATGTTACCACCAGCTTAAAGCCCAGGATTTAAACAGAGTAAAAAAGGAGAACAAAGGTCTAATTGGATGAAACTGAACATGTATCTGCTTGATTAATTTAACTTACTTCTGAATAATCTGGCTGTGTTTTTCCAACTTTCACTAATTTTGGTTTTGCGCAATTTTAGAGTAATGGCCCACTCACACTGGTGCTGTACTGTTGAATGAACACTGGCCAGCATCCACAGATGGTACAGTTCACCTGAAGTCATGTCATTGTTGATTCACACCTGTGTGGACCAAAGAAGTGAACTCAGGATCACTTGAAAACCACTTGAAAAGTGGCCTAGAGGTCCATAGTGCAATGTGCTGCATAGCTCTCTGCCTCTCCAGGTGCTCATACNGGCCTAGAGGTCCATAGTGCAATGTGCTGTATAGCTCTCTGCCTCTCCAGGTGCTCATAGACAGCCTCTTATGAAAAACATGTTGGGTTTATACAACAAAATAAAAACAGAAACCCCAAAACTGCATAAAACCATTGTTGATTCACTTTTTGCGATAAACAAGCTGTTTTTTGTTCTGGCCGATTGATGAACCAGATTTTCTAATTCTAGGTTTGTGGCCACTTCATGGAATATCCCTTCTAGCAAGAAGTTGTAGCTGTGTGATGTTCAGGTGGTTTGCTCTGCTTGAGTAAAATATAATGCAACAGCAAACCAAATAAATGTGCAAAATTTCCCATGACTACCAGCCCAATCGTACAGATGGTTCTGGTTTGACCGCACCCTGAGGTGTGTTTGTATTATTGTATAAACTGCCATTTGCTGCTGCCTCTTGGCCAAGTTTTTTTTGCAAATGAAAACTGGTTCTCACTAGACTTTCTTGTTATCAACAGTATGAATGAAAATCACTGCTAAAAAATAACATCTTTTCAGCCATCCTTCCACAAGTGAAATATCTCCAGTTCCATTAAACTTATTGCATGATTGGTCCACGTCCTTCATTTATAGATATTCATAAAATTCTTAATCATAATCTGATCATTGGTCAAAAGTTATATTTCAATGGTAATCCACTGTCCCTTTTAATGTTTTCCTTTTGTACATTATAACCGGATGAAACCACTACTTAAAAATACTTTGCTGTGTTTTTATAGTTGTCTTCTAATGTTTGTTAGTTATATTTACCAGTCCTGTCAACAAAATGTTGCTGTTAATGATACCCTTAATGCTCTTATTAAGGTCTGGTAGTACAGTAAGATTTATGCTTAAGTCTCCTAGATAGCCCAAACATTTGCTCCTGTTCCAATGACGGTAGATGTCTCCCGTGAAATTCNAGCCCAAACATTTGCTCCTGTTCCAATGATGGTAGATGTCTCCCGTGAAATTCCAAAATAATAATAATAATAATAATAATAATTTTAACACAAACTCGCAAGAAAAAATAAATGTCTAGTATCTTCTCTCTATGCCTTAAGTCTTGATATTTAGTGATAGATTTCAATGTCAGACAACCTATAAAATTTTTTGCCCTTTGTATGAACTCATGTCACTCATACATATCAGGATGGTTGAGCTTTTACTTGTAACCCTCTGTCCTTTTGCTTACAAACTCGATCCAAAGTGTCCCCAGGCACAGAGTCCTGACAGATTAATCTGTGTGTCTGCTGAAGTTAACACTGTCCATCTCTGAAAGAACCTCTGGTCCCATGAGTAAGCCCACTGATGCACACAAAAATGTACACTCATCATCCCCTATCACACACAGACACACTCACAAATGTTCTTAAGGCACCAGAAACCAGGGCTGGAAGCATCAGGAAGTGACCTTGTAAGTAAACCTCAATTCTCCTCTTTAAAGGATATATGTCCAAAACCCTCAGTCATCCTTGGTCTCGCCCACAGTACTTCTTCAGGCTTCTTTAAAAGGAGTGAACTTTAACTTTAATCTATCCTTCTTAAATTCTTTACTCAGACATGTTGTGTAATGCTTCAGTGTCCTAAAGTGAAAGTTCACCTTGCAATCATAATTATAGACATTCTCTTTGCTCTGTATCCCTCTAAATTTTTCTGGTGTAAGTTGCCAATATTATGGAGCGGTTAGCTTTCTGATTAAGAAAAAAAAAGAAAAGAACTGGATGTTAATTGGCTTATATTGCCAAAATCTGAATTGGACAAAATGTAATGAAATAAAAAGACGGGTCTGACTTTAAAGATTATATAACCGGCAAAATCAGTCACCTTGCCTGAGGGTTTTTGCTTTGAATCTCAACAGCTACATCTGCAACCTTTTAAAAAGGTGAAGTCAGGCAGCCCACATTTTCTACATAGATGAATTGGAGGAACCAGCATGAACCATTCCCAACCACTTGGTGGGTTTAGCTGATTTCACAGTTGACAACCTAAGTCACCTGCTTCATATTAGGTCTTTTAAAATGAACTAACTGCACCCTCTGGTCACAATTAACTGCTCACCAGTGAATGGGAGAAGCTCTATAAAGGAAGTTTTGGAAATTTCCTAGGAAGAAAGGCATTATCATTGCAGCCCATCAGTCTGGCAGGGTTTATAAAGCCACTATTTTGAAGTCACTCATTTTACAGTGAGAGATCATTCACAAATTGTAAACATTCAAGACAGTTGCCAGTCCTCCAAAGAGTCAACATCCCATTAAAATTCACATCAAGTCAAACTGTACAATGTTCAGAAAAAACTGCATGAAATTAAATAGCTGTGCAGAATTATAGTGTAACGCTATCTGCGTCTTCAACATTAACAATTAATTGAATTCTGGTCAAAAGTAAAAATGAAAAATGTGGGTAAGAGAAATAATTGAGGGAAGGTGGGTGGTGGGAGCCAAAGACAAGGCTTCCATTTCTTCAACCTGTTGCCTTCTGGCAGGTGATTTAGGTCCATCAAGGCCAGAACAAATGGACTCAGAGAAAATTTCTTTCCCTAGGCTGTCACGACACTGAACGCGAACTTGAACTAAATCAAAGTGTACTGCCATTAGTACAAAAATAGTACCTCTCCATTATTTACCTACTATTGCTATAAATTTATTTTGCTGTGGGTTTACGCAATATTTCCAAAAATTAGCAGTAATAGTACAGGATTGTGGAACACATCGTCCTTAGCATTGGCCTACACAGCCTATCTCAATGGCCACTTCAAAAGAGTGCTTTGAGACGGGTGTCTTCTCATTTCACTCTTCTGCACTGAGCACTTCCTGCCTCACAAATTGTCTTTGCTCAGGATGGAGTCTCAGCTCAAGGTGAAGTTGCACTTTAATCCGTTTTGTTTAATTGCCTGGCACTTCTTAAATGCTGCTAAGCATTACCTGCAGTCTTCAAATTAACCCTTGTTGTTACCTATCTTTTTAAGCTGAGCTTTAATTGCGTGACATTAATGAAATCATAAGGCATGAGTTTTTAAATTGAACTAGACAAGGTGGGAGATGGTGCTGGAGGTTGAGGTGACTTTTAGCTGTCTGCCCTGTAGTATGTTGTCTAGATTTGTATATCTTTTTATTTTCTTTATTTGTAATTTGCTTAGCTTTACGAGACTTTTGATTTAGCAACTGAAACAGAAGACTTGAAAGGGTCTTTATATTTAACATATTAAGCAGTACTAGCTTTAATTAATAAATAAAATCAGATCTGTAGAATTGGTGGGGTTGGTCTGTAGGTGCAATTATGCAAAGCTGTAAATTGGGCTCATGAACTGAAACCCATCTCATCAATCCTCAGTATTTTATTATCAAATCAATAAAATGAAGGAAAAAGGGGGAAATGTAGTGGTTATTTGATTACTTTTTTTTTAAACACTCATTTCCAATTTCTATCTTTGTTTCATCTTAGAGTACAGCAACAGAATACTCATCCTAAGTTTACCCAGCTGGTGCTTTGCCTCTTTGCTCTTGGTTGGTCAAATAAATCCTTGGCTTGGTAACACATTCTAGCACTGGAGCGGAATGTGCATAGACATCGATCGGTATATCATTGATCAAGGTACTGGACAGACAAGGAGTCTAAATAACTTAACTGTTGGTGGTGGGTTGCACATTTGCTGCTGTTTCCCTCTGTTGTCCTTATACTTCTCCAATTCAGTGTTGGGCATGAGCGTACTGTTACACAACTCCCTGGTTTAAACATCACAAGGTTTTCCCAATAGGCCTTTAATTGCATTCAAAACACTCAGTGTAATTCACATTTACAATCATGTTATCAGATTAAATCGAAAGACAGTCAGTGGTTAGTGGAGTGGGATTGCTGGAGGTGCTGCAGTAGTTGAACACTCTTAAATAAAACTATTGATTTAACTCTTGTGCTCTCCTCAACTAAGAACACTCTGACTTTTGTGGCTAAAATGTCCCCACGAAAAAACTCTAAAGCCATCATTTCACTATTTTTTTTTTCTTTGCTTCATCATGAAGCACTTTAACAACTTCATATCTGCTCAAAAACTACCAAACATTGAATGTTTTGTAGGATTTTAACCATTTAAATACCAGCATGATTCTTTTAATTATTGAATTATTTAAAAAAGAGGCAAAGCATTTAATTGTATGAACAATTCATGAACAAGACAATTCAAAGTGCTTTAGATACCTTGATGACCTGAGAGATCTTGTTGGTCGATAATGATCCAGAAGATCCTGCATGCATTTCGGCCCTAAACAATGCAGTGCTTTGTGAACTAATAGCAGGATTTTGAAGTCGGTTCTTAACATAAAGGGAGGCATTGTAAAAATCTGAGGACTGGCGTTAAATGATCTACTTTCAAGGTCTTAATGAAGACTCGGACAGCAGGGTCTGGACTAATTGCAGCTGTCTGAATTTTTTTGAGAGCCCAGCAAGGTCAGCGTTGCAGTAGTCAGTTAGCTTTATTTCTGCAGCATGTACATGACAGAGAATTGAAATGACGGTTCCCTTAAACCTTGGTGAGATGAAATACAGGAATGCAAGCCAATAAACAAAGACAAAATGNTCTCTCAAACCTTGGTGAGATGAAATACAGGAATGTGAGCCAATAAACAAAAACAAAACAAAACCAGTACTATCACTAAGTAAATAACACACAATAATAAATAGACATAGCAAATTACAACCAGTGCAATATATATTTATGGTTATAGTGCAAAGTTAGCTTATGGTCTGGTTAAAATGAATAAAGTGGCTGTGTGCTTGTTCCTCAGCGTGTCAACCTGAGTGTGTAAGGTTTGTTGATGTGGGTGTCAGTCCAGGGTGTGTGTGTGTATGTGTGTGTGAAAGGGTGGCAGAGCAGAGAGAGTTCAGCATCCTGACAGCCTGGTGGACTAAGCTGTCTGTCTGCTGGTCCTGACCCACAGACTCCAGCGTCTTCTTTTCTAATGGCAACAGGCTGAAGAAGCTGTGTGACTGGTGGGTGGGTCTCTCAATACAGACGGCTTTACAGTTGAGGCGAGAGGTGTAAATGTTTTGCGTAAGGCAGGGGAGAGAGACACTGATCTTCTCAGCTGTGTTGGAGGGTCTTCATGCAGAACGTGGAGCAGGCGCCGTACCACACAGTGGTCAGAATGCTCTCAATGGTGCCTCTGTAGAAGGTGCACGTGATGGGGGGCCGAGTCTCTAGCCTTTCTATGTTTGTGGAGAAAGTAGAGCCCCTGGTTGGATTTCTTGGCCAGTGATGTGGTGTTGATTTCCAGGAGGGCTCCTCTGTTATGTGCACACCCAGGATTTTGGTGCTGCTCTCTCTCACCATAACACCATTGATGGTCAGAGCTGTACGCTGGAGGTGCGTTCTCCTGAGGTTCACAACCACCTGCTTCGTCTTCTCCACGTTCAGAAAGATATTGTTGGATTCACACCACAAGGCTAGGCGGTTGACCTTGCTTCTATAGTCTGGCTCATTGTCGTTGCTGAGGAGACCCACCACAGTCATGTCATCTGCAAACTTGATGAGGCGGTTTGAGAGGTGCAACAGTGTGCAGTGGGCTACCAGACGGTCATCGTTCAAACAAGAGGTACGAGGAGACAACAACCTGGCTCAGCGAGATGTTGAAGATGTCCCTGTAGTCCATGTTGGTTCTGTATTCCTTGCTTTGTGGGTCTCTGCTGTCATTGAAGCGATGAGTTATCCTCCTGGAGGATCCAGTCTACTAAAGATAAATGCATTAATTATTGATTTGTTCTTTAAGTGATAACAGGCTAACTTCACAACCATCTTAATATGACTACTGAAATTAGGTTCCTAGTCCACAACTATTCCCAGATTTCCATCTAGCCTCCAGATAGTTTGAACTGTGGTACAGAATTTGATTTGATTAAAGCATTTGATCAGGGTTTAAACTGGGCTATAGTTTTCTAGTGCGATCATTATGTAAATTTATGTCAGCATGATAAAGGTAACATACATTGCTACCTGTAGACATGGTGAGCCCCCTGTGTTTTGAATAGAACGTGTGTGTGTGTATGTATATATACTCTCCTGTCAGAACAATGTCTTTGCACAAACATGCTGGCCCACCATGCCCTCTCGTCCTCATACAAAGTGTGCAGTTTCGATGTGATTTTTCCTCTCGGGTTGATTATAAGAGCTATCTCCAGATGCAGCGCAAATGACTTCTGTCAGACCGTCTTCTCTCTCGGGTGAGGGGTGAGCGGTGAACTCGGTGGATTGGAGTGTGGTGAGTGTGGCTGAAAAGTTTTTTCCTTTTTCTTTGACCCACCTTTTTCTTCCCAGTTGTTTACTGTTATCTGTTTTACTGGCCATTTATGGGATTGCTTCGCTGGTGTTAAGCAGGATTTTTTTTTTCTGCCAGGATGGCGTTGTTAGAGACGCCCTCCTTATCTTTGAAACACGGGGTTTGGTTACAACCTGATCCTTCTATACCTGTGGAAACCATTCTCCTAGCCGTAGGGGAACATGTTGGTCATGCAAACCTAGTTTATGCCTCCAGGATGAATAAAGGCGTGGTGGTTTTTTTGAAGGAAGAGCGGTTTATCACTAAGCTAATAGTTAGTGGCATCTCGCTCAGCTGCATTTACTTACAGGTTTCGCCGCTTGCGGTGCTGTCCAGCCAGGTTACGATCTCCGGGTTTCCCCCTTTTATTCCTAATGAGACACTGGAGCGGGAGCTGCAGCGTTTCGGAAAAATAGTGAGTGCTTTCCACTTAGTTGGTCTGGGCTGTAAGGGTGAGAAGTTGAAACATGTTCAGTCTCTCAGGAGGCAGGTGTTTATGTTCCTAAACTCTCCATCACAATCTCTGGAGGTTTCCTTCAGAGTTAAGCACGGTGATGGGCACTACATAGTCTATGTCAGTACAGGGAGCATGAAGTGTTTTGAGTGTGGAGACATGGGACATAAGCAGGCTTTCTGCCCACATAAGTCAGCTGAAGCGTCAGCTGGGGACCATGGGGAGTATGTGGGGTAACTGTGGAGGTTCCTGCAGACCCCTGCTGTGTGTTAGGAGGTGAAGACAGCCCAGGAGAGGGGTGTAACAGACAGGTGAGTGGTGACAAAGATGATAAACAGACTGATTCTGAGTGTGAGTGTTCCAGCTGAGGGGAAACTCAGGAGTTGTGAGCAGGCCTCTGCTGAAGCAGCCTCTGTGCCTCAGGCTGTTGCTCTGTCTGATGCTGGAGAAAACGTGGATTGTGATACTGACTCAGATTGTACGTCTGCTGCTGGTTCACAGTCTTCCAGTGGGGATCTTTATACTTTGGAGGAAATGAATGATTTCCTGGAGGAAACTTGGGAAGTCTGTGCGAGTGTCTGAGTACTTTCCTGAGAGTGAGAAGTTTGTTAATAGCGTGAGGACTCTACTGAAGGTGGGTGGTGTGGACTTGTTGGATGAAAAGAAATGGTTCCGTCTGAGTAAACACATGACGAGCATTCGAAAACTGTTAAAAGCCAGTAAAGACCAAGGTACTAAATGACTGAAACTGCCAAAGTGTAAAATAATGGTGATTCACTGGGTGATCCTCCTTTTATTGTTTTCTACTTCTGTTATCTTTCTTTCTCTCCCCATTATGCAGAAGGTGAGGGTGGGCTCCTTGAACATAAATAGAGGGAGGGATCATCAAAGGAGGGGGGTTGTTTCAGAAACAATCACTCAGAAGGGCTTAGATGTAGTTTTCCTGCAGGAAACCTGTAATGATGTGGAGAATGAGGTAGACTAGGGTTTGTGGTAGAAGGGTCAGTATGTTTTGTCTCATGGAACAAACTTCTCTGCTGGAGTTGCTATCCTTTTCTCTACAACATCACTTCTACCACAGACCCTTTTTGGCTCTGGGATGTCGTCTAAAGCATGCTGGCGGTCCCTGTACAAACACCCATTGATAAAAGGTCTGGTGACCTTCAGTGGAGGGTTGTGCACAGGGCCATAGTCACTACCAGGTACCTGGCACACTTTAACCCGAACACTGGGCCTGGGTGTCCTTTTTTAGAAACGGTTCACCACCTCTTAGTTCAGTCTTCACGGCTGATGGGTTTGTTTGAGGTTTTGAGGGGTGTAGTTCAGGGGTTTGGAGAATAGTTTTCTTTCAGTTATTTTGTTTTTGGGCCTCTGTACTCAGCGTGTAAAAAATCTGTTAACTCACTGTTAAATTTCATTTTCGGTGAGGCTAAGTTGGTCAGTTGGAAGACCAGAAGGAGGTCAAGGGTCAAGAGTCAGAGGAGGTTCCCCTGGTCTTCACCAGGTTACTGGCAGCTCGGCTCAGAGTGGAATTTGATTTCTTTAACCTCTTAAGCCCGACGGACCCACCGGTAGGTCCAACAGGTGTAAACACACGTTCATGTGTGTAAAAAAAGTTACTTTAGTGATGTTAGGATATTTTATTTATAATGTGTCTTAAAGAAGAATACATAATGCCACTACATCAACTCATCAAGTGCATTTGGTCAACAAAGAATTTGTTTAATAACAACTTTAAAATATGTATGCCACAAACAACAGCGCCACCATAACGAGTAACCGACGAAACAAAATTCAACACAACGCGTGATCCGTTCACTCCACCCCAACATATTGAGTATTAAATGAAACTAGAAAAGCTGTACTTTCATATGATAACAATCTTAAAAAGATATTTGCAAAGCACCTCACGTCAGTCTCAAAACAAACACAAAGCTAACCGTAGCATATCACAGCAGCCTGTGATGTTATTTTAATTTTTTTTACCTATGGTTTATCACAATTTGCACAGGCATATTAACATTCACAATGTTTCTGACATTGGATTTATATAGGGTCTTACCTATCCACTGAGACCACGCCTATGTATATTGACCTGAAAAATAGAGTAATTGTTGATGTAATTTGGGTAGGTCTGTTCAGGCAAACTACACCTCCAAAAACCCTAGGGCTTAAAAGGTTAAACTCACAAACAGGTTGGAGCAATTTGTGGAATTTTGGGGTCTGCAGAATGTTCTGTGTTGAATTCCGAAAAATTGTTAGGTTTTCAAATTTTGATTTATTTATTTTTTTGTTATCTTTGTTATGTTTGTACATGTGATTAATTTTCTATTTGTTTGTGTAGCCTGAAATAAAGGGCTAAAGGGGGGGCTATAGCCACAGCTCTTCTGAAATAATCACCAAATTTATATATATATATATATATAATATAAAAAGATAAATGCATGAGGAGGGCATAAGGATTAAAAGCAAAATTTCCCTCTAGCTTTGATCAGAAAGCCACAGCAACATCTTTCAAAGCCTATTCTAATTTTTTTTTTTATTATTTAATGAATGTTCACATATTTTCCTTAGTGACAAATTACACATGAAGTTCCATGCAGATCTGACTGCAGGGTTCTATCCAGCTAAGAGATGTCAAACAGCGCCTGGAAAGTATTTCGTCTGCAGTGCCCATCATCAAAGTGGTTGCTGGGCAGTTTTGATTAAAGCTCTGGACCACCAATGGTACTACAGTGGGGTTTAAACCTGCTCTAACTTTTGCATATTTTGGAAAAAAAAAACTTACTCTAGCTGCAAAGACAATTGTGAACAGCAGAACTGATCCTCCAATTGTTTTTGTTTGTATTGCCAGTGCCTTAAAACGAGCAGTTCATTCTATTACGACAGATTAAATGGACCATAATGAGATTCCTTTATCTTGATATTGATTACAGTAGTTGGGTTGTGATGAATGGCTGCAGTAAAATGGAACTTGCTTACAATGAATTGATAAGACAGGATTCAAAAGCAGGTGCAATTTTTAGGCAGGTGAGTTTTATTTTCAAGTTAAATAGTTTGAGCTGTATTAAATTAGACTTAAATTTGATATTTACCTTCTCTGTGCCGAGTTGAGAACTGTAGTATTTTAACAGAATCCTTCTAGCAGAGAGAAGCGGTGAGTCTAAAAATAGGCTTTCTCTCATTTTAAGAGATCTTTTTGTAATTTGAAATGATGCTTTATTATCAAAACTTCAGTCTTTCACAATTTAGTATTGTCTGTTAAAATATGACAAGGCAAAAAGGAAGGTTGGAGCTGTGGTCTCGTGAGACACCATATGTAAGAAAAGCAGGTCCAATACGGCAGTTCCTGGCTATTAGATTCAACAATCGCAGCCAGTAATTGTCCTTGTTTCCGGACATTAACCCCAAACTACGAGATTTTAACAACCGAAGAACATGCTTATTCATGTTCTAAATTCCATTTAAGACCTGGGAAACTATCTTGATTACCTCCACTAAAACTTGGAGACTTTATGAAAAACTCAGCTCTAACTCTCAACAGACACTGTAAACCAAATAACTTTACACCATGTTCACTGACTAGGACCCTACAACAAATCATTCACCCAGATCAATTATTGGCAAACTGGAGCATTATAGACCTAAGGAAGTGATTAAAAGCAAAAAAAAAACAAAAAAAAACTGCAAGCCACAATCCATAGAATAAATGATCAGTGCCTGTGAGTGATTATGAAACAACATCATGGACGAATTGTGATAGATGGACAACTAGATCGAGACTTAAGACAACCCTATAGCTGTTCAAACCAGTGGGGTTTCACAACAAAGCCAGATATATTAACTGATATAATGTACTCCATTAGCCGCTTCTACCAAAATCCAAGTCGGCGCCTCACCGCAAGGACTTATTTTTTTTATTTATAATTGATTTTTTTTTTTTTTTTTTTTTAAATAATCATGAGAGTCATCTCTTTTCCTTGGCTTTCAACACAGAGTGGGTTTAATGCAAGTTATTGTGATCTCAGGGTTTTAGGTCTGGCTTATAATCTTCAAGGAAGAACATTTTTAACAAGTAAATGCATATGTGTGTGAATACACATTAAAAAATTATGGCAGAACACAGGGAGCAGAACTGACTGTAGGTGTGTGTGTGATTAAATATATGGGCTTTTGTGTGTATATATAAACACATTGTATGGGGAGGGGACAAGAAGGGAAGAAGGAAAAGTGAAAAAGAGTGGGGTGGGTTGTTAGGGCTGCACAAATTTTGGTATCGATCCAATATAAAGTAAATCCAGGGCAAGTACTGCTGATACTTGAAATTTCACAACCATTTAGTGATCAGTTATTTATCATTATTAACATGATCAAACATTATAAATGTTATTGTCAAATAAAACATGTTCTATCAAGAAACTGAATGGCAGAACTGAGAAATCTAAATGTAAGCTTTTAAATGGATAAACAATATAAAATGACGATGTAACAAAATAAGAAAACGTTTGAGAAAATTAGGTCTAGAGTGCAAATTAACTGAACAAAAGCAAAACCTAACATTGCTTGGCTCTCAGTTTTTGGGTTTTGCCCACTAAGCACTCTAAGAAAAATTCATTCTTATCGCGCTTGTATCGTTCGATAGCAGTACTAAGCCTGGTATACATAATATCAATATTAGGATCGATCCACCCAGCCATAGCGATGTATATAAACATTTAGGTAATTGAGAAGCAAATGTGTACCTTTTTGCATTTATATTTATAGTGAGTGAAGTCATCACTACCATTACAATTATTATTCAGTCTAATTATGAACCGCTAATAGTTTTATAGTGGACATCAGGGTTTGTTCTAAAATAGACCATTTGAATGGCTATATAGATCTATATAGACATTTGTGACACTGACCAAACTGCTTAGACTTATTGTTGTTACATTATTATTATTACCACCAATATATATTTGGTCATTTAGCATGGGCATATCCCCAGTATTTCTCTTATTTCTTATTGCTACTGTGCACATGATAAACACACATGAACAAGTACTTTACACTCAAACACCTTTCCAAATAAATATACAAATATATAATATAGTCATTTTGATTTTTAACTATATAAAAAATGTAATGCCTTTGCTATCGTAGCTCTTCAAAGGTAGGGCTTTCATGGTTTGTTGTAGGCACAGATGACAAAACGGGGACTATAACTTGGAACGACAAGATGGGAGCAAAGTAGGGCCTGATCCTGAAGAAAGGGTTAATAAAAAGTGCTGTCTTCATTGATTTCCAGAGTATTTTCTCAAGCATGATGACTACAGTTCTAAAGGTCAGATGAGAAAAATATGAAGGCGTAACCTGAAATGTCTCCGCCAACTCCAAACTAGAAAGGGGATTATTGATTTGAGGCATACACAGCTGAAAAGAGAAAGCACAGAACTTGTGCTTGGATCATAATACTGTGATGACCTTGCACATATTGATGTTGAAATGGGCTGCAGTTTAGCCCTTTCTCCTCAATTTCCTTCAAGGTGCATTCCTCTTGCACATCTGGCTTCAGTCCACTTAAAGGTTATGTAACATTCTAATCTGTGAACAGAAAAACAAAATTATATTCACAGCTGCTTTTTTTTGATTCTCCATTAATAAGTAGTTGCTTGGAATCCTATGATTAGTATGTTTTATCCAAAGAGTGAATCTGTGCAGTTCTGTAATTTTGGAATTATGCAGTGAAAACAAAGTAAAAAAAAAATAATGTGCCCTTGTCACAAATATCAGCAAACATTTAGATAAGGCTAGTTAAGGCAAATTTATTTGTATAGCACAATTCAAGTGTTTTACTTAACCTTAAAACCATTACAGCGGGGTGCAGGAAGCAATAACAAATGTATTAAAACAAACTTAAAAAAAAAAAGAGATTCAATCAAAACAGAAGGGGAAAAAAAGCTAAAATAAAATGGATGAAATGCAAGACATAATGTTCCAGCATGGGGAATTTAACAGTTGGTTTGAAAATGGGCATCAAGTAGAAAAGTTTAACCCAACTTTACTCAAGAAGCTTAAACTCCAACTCCCTCACTCATCACTGCATTCTTTATAATTTAGTTGGTTGGACATCTCTCAAAATTTGTAGACAACAGCATTGGTATGTTTTCATTTACAGAGCAATACTTGGCAAACTACCACTGTACCTCTGTAACCCCCCCCTTTGTTTGCTCTAATACCTATCAGTTACGCTCCTCAAAGGGGTTACTTTTTCATGTGCGCTGAGTTGCAACAATAGTAGGAAAAACTGCATTCGCCTATTCAGCACATTGGGGATGGAATAATTTACAGAAAGAGCTTAAACTTGAAACACTTATGTCCATAAATGAATTTAAAGTTTCCATAAAGAATGTGATGATGGACACGTGCTTGTTTTTTTTTTTTTTTTACATGTTTTTATCACAATGTATATGTTGTCTTATTATGAAAATGTAAATTTTTATATGTATCCTGCATTTAATCTGTGGTTTGGCTGCTACAGGTCTCTCTTGAAAAAGAGATTTTGAATCTCAATCGGACCTCCTGGTTAAATAAAGGTTAGAAAACTAACACCTTCCAGTTGGGTCCTTAGGCAAGACCCTTAATGCTACTGCCTTACCACTGTAAGTCTCTTTGGATAAAAGCATCTGCTAAATGACTGTAATGTAATGTTTCATATCTACTAGTTCAAATGGAACTGAAAGTGAAACTTGTTTTATCTGTGTTGGAATCAATACTTGCCTTTTTTGTTAGTTTGTACTGGCTGTTCACTTCGATTTAGTCCTGATTTTTCTACGCTGACTAACAATTGTGCACAAATACTACAAATGGCACCTGTGTTTGAATATTATCATTATTATTAATAATAATATTAATAACAATAATCTAACAAAAAACTTTGAGCTTAAAAACCCTTTCTGCCACATATCAGAGAAAATAATCTAATAAACTTTATTGTGCATTAAAAATGGGCTTTTATTTGAGCACCTACAAACCATGTCAAAATTAAATTTTATAAAGCATGACATGTCACCAACAAATTTTAACATTCTCTTTCCACTCTTCTCTCATGAGATCAGATAGCTAATAGGTCTATTATTAGTGGTCAGTCTGTCATTATCGTCTGTTATTTTTATCTCTTGGGTTTTCTTTCAGTCCTCGAAATGCACCATAGTGGCTAGGCAAATGTCACTAAATGCCAGGCTAGACCAAGCATCCCAAAAGCCAAATGCTAGTTCATCTGAGATGTCAAATTTCACTTAGCCTGACCAGCTGTTTTCTGGGTTGACTCTTTTTAACCTTTGTGACAGGAAAATGAGACTGACCCTTTGGCCTCTGTTGGCTCAGGCATGTCACTAGGGGCTTTGGAAGGGAATCCTGAAATGTGTAATATGTGTATATAAGCACACATACACACATTTATACATACATAAATATTCTTTCTGTAAATATTGAATCATGAAAAGGCATTTTTTTAATCAGAATTTTTTTTAAACCAAAATGAAAAAAAGAAAATGCAAAATGCAAAGAATGTAGGAAATATGGAATCTTCGAAACCCAGAATCAACACTCACTGCCAAACAACTAGTAGCTCAACGGTCCAACATCCACAGATGGCAACTGCTATCACAGCTTGAGATTGACGAGGTACAACACAAATGCTACGGCACAGGTCAGAGACTGGGTACGATGCCCCAATAAGCACAGTCACGCTGAGCGAGGCAGCAACTGACCTAAGAGATCATGGCAAAAATGAACATCAGGCAACCCTGATGCTAATTACAGAGTCTGAGTGGAGCACCATCGAAAAGTCTCCTGGAAGATGTGAATGTAGCCTTGAGAATGATTGCTACAATGACCATCACTGAAACCAATGAGTTGATCTACACCTCAGCACCAGTGATCCTTGAGGTGCTTGGCTATCAACCAAAGAGCAACCATAAAGATACATATCAACCATGGAAGAGGATGTTGGAGGCTAAAATCAAGGCAGCTCGGAGAGAATTGAGTCAACTATCGGAGCTCCAGAAAGGTGCAAAATTAAAAACCAGGAGGTACAGCCAGATGCCCATACCTGAAGCAATAGAAACTGCCAAACGACGACTCCAAGCCTTGGCCACCCGCCTAAAGAGGTACACTAGAGAAATTGAAGCAGATCAACCAAGGCTGGAGACTGAACAATACTGGAAAAGCATATGGGAGAAGAATACATCGCACAACAGCTGTGCACAGTGGCTGATGGATCTAAGAGCAGACCACAGCAACCTCCTTGAACAAGAACCAGTAACCATCACAGTGTCAGATATTCAACGAAGAGTCTCAGGTATGAAAAGCTGGACAGCACTAAGGCCTGACATGGTTCACACCTACTGGCTGAAGAAGCTAACTGCGCTCCATGAGCGCCTGGCAGCACAAATGACCCAGCTGCTAAAGGATGGGACCCACCCAGAATGGCTAACTGAAGGCCGGACAATCCTGATCCAGAAGGATCCCCTGAAGGGAACAGTTCCATCCAACTATCGGCAAATAACCGGTCTCCCTACCACATGGAAGCACTTGTCAGGCATCTTAGCGGCTAAGATAAGTGGGTACATAGATCAATACG
>CM047998.1:18541005-18555166 GCA_026261665.1 Melanotaenia duboulayi
TATATTATACACACACATACAATGTATGTGTGTATGTATATATGTCGGAATGAGTATATTACAACAATCTAGATGGTCACTGTTTTTAAAGAGAGGCCTCGGGTAAAGAACAAGTGAAGCCTCAAAGATGTGTACTAAATAAGAAAAATGCTTTCATGTATTTACCTTTTATTAATACATGAAATCAAAGATAAGTAAAACAACACAGGCAAATTATGGATGATTGCTGAGAAATAGAGAATGTGTTATAATATTCAAGGTTAAAAGAAAACAATTGCAGATTTTGGGAGAGATGAAGTCAGTCCTTCCAGAAAACAGACTACTTCTATAGCAGAAATATCTGGCTATGTTGCATGCCCTGTTAACTGTGAAGAGAAAATGAGCATCCTACTCTGCGGAATTCAGCCTGACAAGTATGTTCAAATGGAGTGAATCACTTCAAGTATCCCCAGGATAATGTCCCCTCTCTTTATGTGGTCTCTCACTCCGTCTCTCCTCCATAGCGACACTCAACATCTGTAGCCACTGTGACACAATCTGCAAGTAATCCATAACCATAAATCTGATGACATCTTATCTGGGTGGAGAGGGGAGGATACATCTCCTCCAACAGAGGGGCAATATCACCGTCCACCAACCATGCATCTCCTAACATCAACAAGCTTGAAATTAGAACAACCTAGCAGCAGATAACATATGCAGACTTTTTTTTTTCTTATTCTCCTCCAACTGACACACTTAGACACATACTATAGTGGACTGGAAATACTGTATGTATAGTTTTTCTACTAATCGGGCTAAATTGTGATTTCCAATCAATATTAGCTGTTAGATGTCCAGTGTTACGGAGGGACTTCTTTAACCACAGCTTGTCCACTGAAATTATTTCTGGGAAGATGTATGTCCTTACAACTTAAAAACAACCTCCCTTTAACCCTGTAAGGAATCAAACCTCTTCTTTCCTTAATGTACCTAAGTTTTTTTTTTTCTTTCTTTTTACCCTTAAAACTCAGGCATTTTTGCTTGCATTGTCAAGAATTACGGTACTTTGAAACTCTGTGGGGTAAATTGTGATGTATACCATACACCTTAGGTGATCTATAGATATTTTCTGGGCATGTATATCCTATCAACAAGGTTTACAATCCAGCTGCATAAAGTTGTCTGTTCAGAGACTATATATAGTAAATCAAAACAAATCAAACTTTATTTATAAAGCACTTTTCATTCCACAGGCAAAACAAAGTGCTTTACATGATTAAAACACTTGTGCTTATTAGAAAAAAAACAAGCCTTTGCATACATCAAAGTAGAATTACATAACAATAAAAACATTCATTATAATATTTCACACAGTCGCACACACACACACGTGTAAACAGAAACACCAAGAAGCAAAAGATTGCCATTCCTGCTTTTACTAAAAAAAAAAAAAAAAAATGGTAATGTCCAATCATCAGCAGCGAAAAATCAACAAGTGACAAAGTTGTCTGAAAAGAACAGAAATAATGGTCCTCTATCGCTGGAATAAAAGTCATTTTTGGACACCACCAAGAACCAAAAAGAGCTAAATAGGTTTTGGTTTTTGTGAGGATAGTAATTATAACTTATTTTTTAGAAATTACAGTATGATCCTCTGAATAGTAAAACAAAGGATAAAAGTGGGTATCCAATCGTAAGTTTGTTTGGAGGTTTTACATTTTCAGTAAGTTCTGTTGTCCGTGTATTTTTTTTTCTTCTTTGTTTAGGTCACTCAGTGACCTTAATTCAGCATCTGCTGTTTTAAAATTCACAATTTGAAAAGGTCTTTTGCGGCACCCTGAATCAGTGAAGGATTGGTTTCATCTTATTCAGTCCTTTCTGGAAAAGCAATTTTTCAAATACAAACATGAATACCTATAACAATGGTGCATCTGTCATTGAGGGAAAGGGTGTATGCAGGTCATATGCAAGATAAGCATTTCAAAATCCAATCTTCTGAAACTAACATTTGGTCTTCAATTCATCACAAGGAAACACATCCGGAGTTCTTTTATTTTTATTATGCAGTAAAAAGAATAAAATGTGGAGAGACTAAGGGACACCGAGAGCAGCTCAGCCAAATCAAAACAGCTGCTGGAAGCCGAGAAACAATTTGATTGGTTTTGAGGAATCCTGCCAGTTGCTAACGTATGTTAGCACTGAAGTGAGACATTTGAGGTCATCTTTTTGTCCAACAATACCTTGCATTTTTAATCCTTAAGGATGATCCTGCAAACTAAACTAATCACTCACACTTGCTGTTATACAAATGGGCACCTGTCTGAAAGGTTGTTTAGGCAAAATGGTGGTAAAAGGAAAAAAAATCTGATTGTAAGAAGACATCCAGCTACATAGTCTGTAGCTTATTTATTAAATCGTATGACCGTAAGCCCAACGCCTATGTTTTTTTTTTTTTTTTTTTTGGCTTGAAAATTGCATACCCATAAAGAAATGAAAAAGTAAGTCTCTTTTTAAATACAAGATTTACTTGAATAGTTTGAAACCATGATAACTTTTCTTTCTTTGTGAAAGTCACTGACACGGGTAGTCTGTTTCAGGTGAAGAATAAATGAGGATGGCACAGAGCATAAATGAAAGTTTCAGACTTGCCTAATAAAAACAAAAACAAAAAACAAACAAAAAAAAATAATTCTTGGTGATTTGATGATTCTTTTTTTTTTTGCCTTCTATTTGGATCTTAGTTAATCTTGAAATTTGGCATAAATGGGGACATGTCCTTTTGATTGACATGTATCCAATATCTGCAGCAAGAAGGAAGGGAGAGCGCAGCACTTCTGTTGTTTTTAGCTGGCTAACAGTGCACCTTGGCCTTAGCTGGTTAGCTCACGTTAGATCCGAGTTGGCTCATCTAGCTCTTAGGTACCAGCAGCTTGGAGTTTGATAGACGTCAATCATCCACCCCCATGCCCCATGCTCTGCCACTTTTCCCATTTTTGTATTGTCCGGGAGCGGCGGCAGGCGTGACGCTGCCAAGATGGCGATGGTAGGAACCGCCCAACAAGCTTCATTATTCAATTTAAATCAGATTATTTTTATGGTATAGTGATGTCATGGAGACTCAGTCCATCTTTTATATACAGTCTATGCTCTTGACACTAGAGGAATGTTGAATGCTTCGGGCTAAACTTAGTTTTCCTTTGTTTACACTTTTCAAGTATCAAAATGTACTTTGCCAGATTGATTATATTTCTATATATTACATACCACCCAGGGCATTTAACTTTTCTAATATTTCACATAGTTTTGTTCTCATTAAATGACCTACTGTCTCTCTGGTAAGTTCAGAATTCCGTGTTCAAAACTCCCCTCTAATTTTTCTTTTGTATAGTAATGTGCTTTAAGCCACAATGATGGCATTAGGTTTGTATTGTACTGTGCTCCGAGGCTATCTCTGTGGTAAATAGCCTGTGATAACTGTCCTTATTATGTCGGATGCAGCCAAGTTGTCACCATCTATGAAATAACGCCACTATTAGCAGCTAATGGTGAGCCCTAGAAGAGACAGATTTCAAGTGAGACTATCAATTCTCAGGGGGTCAAATACAATAAGTGAGTGTGCCTGTGTGTATGTGGCTGTACAGTATGAGGGTGTATAATGGTGCCATTTAATCACAATTGAGGTCAGTGGAGGACTCCCGAGCAAAAAAAAAATGTTGAAGACATCACATCAGTTCAATAGATTAGCATAAGTATACCCTGATAATGTAATTAGAGCTATTTATGGCAATTTATGATGACGCATGAACATCTCGGTAGGAAGCTATTGGACCAAGATGGATCATACATCATTGTCAAAACCCTTGGTGATGTTGAAAAGCAAAATTAAACTAACACACTTTACTTTTTTTTTGTTGTTTTTTAAGCAACAGTAAGGAATTCTTTAAAGTACAAGAAAGTGCAAAGCTGTGAACGTATTGTTCCAGAGGATTTTTTTATTTTATTTATTTTTTTGTTGTAATGCTCACGATCAGACGCTCACAAATGAGTTTACTCAGTATTTTTCATTAAATCATTTATATTTAAGAGGCTTTAAAATTCTAAAGGTGAAATCTATCCTTAGGGATGATGTTATGTGTTCCAACAGGATGTTTGCTATTGTAGCACACATGCTGGTTCATTAAAAGTTTTCCTACAGGGGACTGTTTTTCTTTCTTTGTATTAGTTTTTTTTTTTATTATTACTTTGGGAAGCTAATGATAGTTGACATGTTTTGGACTCATGCAGAGTTCTCGAAGGGTTTTATCAGAGCAAAATATGTCTAATAATCTGCTGCCAAGAAGAAAGGCACTAATTACTGGTAATGGGGCCTTTATGTGTCAGTAAGGATTTCTGCAGGGACTGTACTGCACAGTAATGCCAAGAACTATTGTTTAAGATTCTGAATCAACACAGTGTTTTGCTCTGAGATATTTTTACAAAGCATAACAACTCCAGCAGAAATTCTTTGATTTACTCAAACTTAATCTACATATAACATGAATGCAATATAGATTTCTTAGACTGTAATGATTTGATTTAAGTGGTTTTCTAGTAAATTTGTATATTTTAAACCTGGCTGTAGTTTCAGTATTCATTTGTGGTGTTTTGAAGGAAAGTTTAATCTGGAAACAAAAATCCTAACATCTTTGCCGTTGTTTAATTCTTTAGCATGTCTTGCTTAACCCCATATCAACAGAATGAAGAAATAGTGGAACTTTGTAACCGTCAGTTATCAATGCTTTTTAAATTTGGCTCTTTTTACCAAAGTGAAGGGGGGGGGACTTTGTTTATAAGTGCATCTTTTTTTTTAAAGTTAAACCCACCTCATCAATGGTTAATTGGTTTGATAAATAATAAGTTAATATTGTAGTTATAAGTAACTATACTCCAGAGCTACTGTATTAATTATCTCCTCACCTCCAGACATTCTCGATTTTAATCTCGATGTAAGGTTTTTTGTTTAAATCATGAATGTTTTTATTTTTTTAAGTTCTATGTAGTTGAATGTTTTTGATATTAAAGTGTTTACCTTTCTACCAAATACTGTTTGTCAGATAGAAGTCCCAAACGCTCCCCCGTTTGATTTTAACCCTAACTTTATTTATTCAAGGTTAGACAGTTAGCACGTATGCTGCCCATCCAAATGGGTCACAAACTATTTTATTGGACCGCGTTTAGCCTTGACTAGGGCATAGATTCACTATGGCATCATTTCAGTAAGCTTCTGAAATGTCACATTTATGTCCTTCCAGAGTTGCTTGAATTTTTCACCAGTATCTTGTGGTGATGATGGAAGGTTGCTGAACTTAGACCTGACAAAGTGCAGCAACCCCAGTTCAAATCAACTACAAATGCCCAAAATGGCATATATATAGTATAGCATATGTATAGTAGATGCTGGACATGACAGGTGTATCGCTTCATCTGTGCCCATCTCTCTGGAACATTCTAGTTTAATCATGTGTAAATGATTGGTGTTGGTCAGAGAGGCCGTTGGCATGTATTGGCAGCCATGTATCTTGGGTAACTACACGTCGCTTATCATCACCAGGTATGCAGTGGAAGTGAATGACTAATGGATTCACTGTAAAGTGAAGCTTGATGCCAGTAGACTGACCCTTCTAAAACAGATTAACATCTTTTCCATGACCACAGGATGTGTCTTCCGACTTGGCTGTTTAGGAAATAAGAAGCTATTCACTGCATCAGTTAGGGTTAAATAAGTTAGCACGATCATCCATGCAGTAATTATCCGATGGGATGCTCTTACCTATTTGATAAAGGTGGCAACTTTCTTATTTTTTTCCTCAGTTGCACTTACACTGAAAACAGAAACCTATGAGGTAGACCTATGGTAGCTCCTCACGCTGTGCAAAAGCAAAGTTTGGTGCATAATTTTGTTCAGGTTCTTTATTTTCATTCACAATTTTAACAGTGGAAAAATATTTAATTTTGTACATTTTTCATTTAAAAGCTGAAAGAGGCACTGGATAAATAGTGCAACTGGGAGTTGAAGTAAGTCACTACTTTTTCAATACGCCTGGATAATTAGTGGCTCTGCATGCAAGGAAATGTTTAAAACTAAAGTGTGAATCCTTTTTAGCACAGACAGATTATTTTTGCTTTTTTTTCCTCTGACAAAGCCATCTCCATTATAAATTCAGTTCCACATCTCAGCATGGTAGGCAAACTGCTGTGCCTCTTTACTAATAAAGGCTTGTGGAATAATAGCTGAATATGGTGGATGCTCTGGAAAATGCGGCGTCAAATGCTGCGCACAGCAAGCTCAATCAGCCTGGGGAATGAATTGGCTCTTTTACACTGGCTCAATGATGGGGGCATATGTTTTGATTGATGATATATGAACCATAAATATATATTGAACACATTCTTTGATGAATAGTTTAACAATATTTAGACATAATGGAGGATTTTTGTGGTATCACAGGGGAGGTACATGAAAGAAGAAAACAAATTGGAAAAAGATGAATTAGATGGGGATCTATTCCTTTTCATCAATACAAAGTGATCCAGAGCCATGAGTGCTTTTGTGCTGGAAAAAAAACACATAAGAGAGTTTGCTTTTGCTTGCCCTGTATACAACATGTCGATTGGCCTGAAATTGCCCAGTAAACTCAAATGAAATCAAACATCCACAAGTAAAACATGATTCAAGTAAATGTTAGCAAACACACAAAAAGTTTGCTCCTTTATTTTTTACTTGTTTGGCTTTGTGGAATATGAAGGCAAAATGTCAAGGCAAATGGATACTAACGTCTGATTTAAGTAGCTCTGAAATCCTCAAAGAAAAGCACTTTGTGCCAGGAAGCATGAGGTGCAATAGACTAGTCACTCAAAAAAAAAAACAGCAAAAAAACATTAGTTTGATGCTGATGTAGCAACAAAAATACATATCTGTTTTGCAAATTTAGGCTGAGGGTTAAAGATATGAACAATCACTGAAATATGCATTATGTTTGATATATAAAGCTATTTAGTCTATGCAGACACACAAAGATACTCAATGAGCTACATAAAGTCCTTCAAAATCCCTATATAAAATAAATCACAACATGCATCTGTAAGCTGTCACCAGCAAAGATGCATGGTTTTCAATCTCCAATAGATTTAGGGAGCATAATGGAGAGATCTCACATCAAAATATACTTCACAAAAGACTTTGCAGTAAATAATAAAAAGAAAAAATGGAAATCACAGGAAGTCTCGGCCAGTCTGAGTTATATCTAGAAAGACATGGCAAAGTGAGATAAAGTGCAGGAAATAAGCTCAGGACTGCAAAGACACATTTTTTGTTGACTGTTGACAGAAAGTACTATTGCGATAGCATTAATAATACAATCTTGAAAGGTGAAAAGCCAGCCATTAAAAAGATAAAACTAAAATGCGTTTCATCTCTCTAGATTTAATTGAGGGCAAGGCAGACATTCTTAAATGGCTCATTTAAACACCCAACTCTTCCCAAACTGTATTTGTAATATTTTCTCAACACCCAGAGCTCCTAAAAGTGCAAACTATTTCCCAGCTCCCCATGATAAAATAGCATTTAAATGCCTTGCCATACTTTTGTTAACCTAGTGGTTCCCAGACCAAAACCAACTGCTCTCCAGTTTTGGAACCACTGCCTTAACCCATCCAAGTGCTATGCCAAACCAAGTACCACTGTAACCCATTAATATCAACTAAAATATGATTGCATGTTAAACAATTCATAAATGTGATGCAGAACATCAAATGAGGGTCAGTGATAGAAGCCGGTCAATAACTGCCAGAGGAAAGCAGTTTTTTTTTTCTTTTTTTTTCTTAATCATGAGGAATTCCAGGTATTTGCCCTCTAAGGACTTAAGGGTCATATTAGCAGATTAGCCTGGATGGGGATAGATGGACATTAATACAGGTGAGCTTTGATTGTTCTATTTATATCTCATGAGTGTCATAAAACAGAATATGAAGGTATCAAAGTGATGATGTGCATGGGCTTATCAGTTATTTGAAAATATCAAAACAATTTAAACCTAAAAAAATCAGCAAAGCAACAAGGTACTACTGGAAAGAATACAACCTCCCCAACGGAATGAGTCAGCATTTTGCTGCAGGATGTCACACTTTTAGGGCAAATGTGAGTCTTTGAAGCAGACTGACCCTTTTTGGATGGTGTCATGCCAGAGGAGCAGCAGAGCAGAGCCAGACTTTATTTGTTGTGTATTGATTGTGTCTCTTCCACAATTTCTTAAACCCCTGCTGGAGAGCTGCTCAGATGTGCTTACATTGCCTATTGAAGTATACTGAGAATGTTTTCTCTGTAAGTGGATCTGTTGTCTTTGTCTTGTCAGTCATGGCTCCATCTAGTTTTTATTTTTTCTTTCTTAATCTGAGACAAAAGCAAAAAAAAACAAGGGGGCATGAAGATTAATCTCATTCTATTTCCGCTGTCTGATTTTTTTGTGTTCCCTTCCTTGTGCTATTAAGCTATTTATTATCCTTTTTTTGTGAATTTCAGTCTTAACTTAATAGGAAACCTTTTTACTAAATTAACACATAGCTTTTTGTACCATTATTTAATCTAACTTATTAATTTACTTCATTAAAGTTGCAGCTGTGACATGCATGTAAAGCAGAAAATACTGTTTGAATTTGCCAGAGTTGCTTAGAAGCTTCAGTAATTTCTATGTAGGTATAAGATATTTGAAAGAAAACTTAATATTGTTTAAACACTTAGAGTGTTTGTTAATGTATGTTCTGCTTGTGTTACAAAACATAAGCAGTAAGTATTGGATCAACTATAATTTCTCAGTAAAAAACTTCAGCACACGAATGTTGTGTGGGCGTGCTTTGAATTTTAATTGATGTTGGCAGTCACTATTTATGAGGTTGTCATCTTTTCCATATGGTGGCCACACTGTTAAACATTTTGAAGTCAACCGATATTTTGTCACTGTCTTTATTTTTCCAGACTTACAAAAAGTCACTTTTAACATAAACAAAATGAAGAAATATTTGAAGTTGGCAGAAACTGAACTGGGCTCCAAAGCAACATTTCCAAGGCACATTAAAAACTGAGTTGCTCCACGACTTCATCTTACAGACTGCTTTAGCCCTGCACGCTACACTGATGTCAGTTCTGCTAATTATGCTTCCTTCTGTCCTTGCTCATCTGTCCTCCAGACGGTGACCCAGAAACTCATCAAGGTTTAGCATCATCAAGGATGTTTGCTGTGTCTTGGAGGAGATGAGTGACGGGGAGGCTTAGTTTAGCTTGGGGAAAGGACCCACATATTGGAACGTGTCAGAGGTTTATACACACTTTTCCTATTCACCCCTAAAGCTGCATCTTTACTCGTTCAGGAAAATTCATGCTTAAAAGATCTATAGTAAAATATCTTAGGTCATGAAAACTTGACTCGACTTTACCACTGATTAACATGTGAACCAAAAACATGCATAAAGATGTTGGTTCTTAACCCCCCAGATTTTTCTAATATTAATACAAATAATGGTTCAATTTTATAATAATCCAGGGTTCAATGCAGTACATGAAAAGACCAAATTCCCAAAACACAGGCCTTCAGTGCAATGCCAATGTGCTAATATCCGCTGATTCATCTGTCCATGAGCCTCAATGGACTATAATAGAAATGGTACTATCAATGGCAGTGTGAAATACTGAAAGAGAGGTAGAGCTGGAAAATTTTTAGAAGGGTGGCCAGCCTGTTGTCATAACTATCACTGGGTTGGCAAATCAACTACTATGCCTCATTGTTGTTTTTTCTGGCGCATAGCTGTAGGATAAAAGGGTTTTTGTAAATACTTAAACATGCAGGCATGGGAGCCACAAAGGACACCCCTGATTTTATTGAAAAAAATAAAAAATCAGGGGCATTTTGTTATGTAATGTTTACTGAATTGCTGATACTCTCTATGGGGACTTTACATTTAAACTAAATTAAAAAATATATATATATATATTAAACATAAGCATTGTTCAGCTCAAATTATTTATTAAACTCTGAGCCATTTTTTGCCGTTTTGGTCTCTCTGTAGTGCATAAAGATGCTTAACCCTTTAAGTACTCTCAACATAAAGATTTTTTGGACCGCTTCAGTTGTCTGATGGAGGCAAAACATACTTTATTACTAAGAGTACTTAATAATAAATAACTGATAGACTATAAATGTATGCTCCTATTTACCTCATCATATAACCAACTCCAACTCGGCTTGTGTTTGGTGCCACTGTTCTTTCTTAGAGTAGTGGTTCCCAACCTTTTTTCCTCGGGGACCCCCTTCATTCATACGAAAATGCCATGGACCCCCTGCTTCATCCTGTACTGAAACCATGCTTGGTTTTAGGCTTCCAAAAGTCGGATTCTCAACCTAAATAATGTATTCTGGTTGAATCCTGTCCATTGATAAAGTTAAATGAACAACATAAAGCCTTACTTTTATTCATAAATAGGGACAATTTGTGGATATTAATCACAATAGCCCTAATGTTCAAAGCCTCAGGGAAACCCCTGTGGTCTTTGGGGGAGCCCTTTGGTCTCAGAAGACCAATATTTCATTTTTTATTTTTTTTTCTTGTCACATGTTGATGTTTGAACATTGCCATCAATTTGATCTTTGTGATTTAACAAAAATTGGACAGAAGGTGGCTTCATATTTGGGGTAGGGAAAAATCTAATTAATTATAGGCTTTGTAATGAATTAATCTTGATTGCATAAAAATATTTCCCCAAAAAAGCTTTTTTTTATTTATTTACTTAAATGGATTTTAGTAGCTGACTGAATCAAATAATTGACACAGACATTAATTAGTGTAAACTCAAAATGCATTTAATTGCCTTTCAACTCAGAACAATGGAAAAAGAAATAGAAAATATCTCTGGCTAAAACTGAACAGACTTAAAGTTAAAATATAATTTTAAGTAATTTAACCTGTAGCCCCAGCTGTTCTCAAATTAAGAGTCTACAACACGTTACAGTACTTACGCTTTAAATGTTTTCATCCACACTCTTCATTAATAGGCATTAATACCTGACCATTAGCCAGGGCGGGATCACCCAGCAGCATCTTTGTATGGTGCTGCCCCCCCTGCTGCTCATTAAGAGGAAACTATGCATGCTTTCATGTCAGTCTTTAAAAGTCTCCAATAACACCAGAATGTCACTAGATTTGGTAGTCACTTCTCTGAAATAGTCGCTAGACATATCTAGAAACTCGCTAAATATAGTGCCAAAGTAGCTAAGCTGGCAACGCTGTGCTAGCTGAGCTCTGACGTACATCGATACAATCTGTGTACCAGGAAATAATGCACTGACAAATGTTCCATGTTGTTTTGATTACATAAGTAAATGTTTTACCACATTAAAGCCCCACACTACTTATTATGGACCACTCACTCTTTTACGTAATGGTCTCTGAAAGAGCACTACACTTTGCTGCACAGTTGTAAGGCTCTTGGACAGGATTTAAAACCTGAAAAGTTCTGGTTAATGGTCAGCTAATGATCATAATTTATCCAACTGAGTTACACAAAACCATTCACATCATCCATTGTGCTTGGGCACCCCAGCGATCTCCCAGAGTTTTCAGATGTAATTTATTTTAGGTGTTTTTCTTCTTGGTGTATAGGTTTGTTATTATTATATGTAGTCTGGTCTTGAACTGAATTTTGTTTAAATTTCATTTCACTCACTTGTTCGATGTTAAGACCCCTACTCAAAACCAGGGGTATTCGGGTCGGTAACAAAACAAATTGGACAAAACTTAAAATATTTACAATTATTTATTACAAAGARAAAYGGGGTYCAARACATTACAGAACAACCAAGGTAATCAAGTTCAGCAAAAGAAAACTCAATTAACACAAGGTGTCCTCAATCGAGGTAATAATTAACCAAACAATAATCAATAACAAAAATCCTCTTTCAATTACAAAACCAAAATCTCTTTACGTTATCCTTCATCTATTTACAAAACTAAACTATGTCCAATTATAACTCCCAAATATACTACAAACCAAAAATATATTCTTTCAGTTAACCTTAACACAAAATGGGGCTTTTTGTACAAATATTTTTTACAACCAAAAAAAAGATACCTGCTAAACCAAAACTCACAAAAGGAAGAGGCCGCTGATTCTCAATTATTCAAACAAAACAATCATGTATCTAACTAAACGTGGGAAGAGTAATGCTCTTACGAATCACAAAGGTACTCAGACCAGCCACTACTATTGCAAAACCGAGAATTGGCGAGCTGTGGGCCAAAAGAACACAGCTGCCATGCTCACTGATGCCGCTTCCCTTTTAAAGGCCAGTATTCATGCTGGTTGGCTGCCGAGGAGGTAGTGCTGTGGAGTAGCCTTCCAATAAGGTCTCCAGGGTGGATTTCCCCAAGGGAATGTGGAACCGGAGGCGACCAATCACCATAAAGGAGGGAGAAGGAGGTCTCAGGCCAGGTGCAGGAGTGCAGTCTATGCATCAGGTCTTCATATACACCAGAGGCCAGGGGACGTGACATTCCACTGCATGGATTTGCTGCTTATCTGTCTGTTATAATAAATCTAATTTTTTTACTTCATTCTATTTGTTTATGTTTTATTAATACCCCTTTTTAGTATTTTAATGTTGAACAATGTTGCAGTGCTTTTATCTTCCATTATACGTTTACCTAGGACCTACTGTAATCTCAACAAACACAAACAAGGTAAATTTATTCCATGAAGCCATTCAATTAATGGCTTTTGACTGTTTGACAAACATCATTGAGACTGCATGGGAAGCTGATGGAAAGAGTTGAGGGCAGCTGGGGGCCTCATTACCTGAAATAAGCCTGACATGCTCTTGATGTACATCTGTAAAGTAGCAGGAAGCTGTAATAATCAAGGACAGTATTAAAACTGAAAGGCACCAAAACAGTTGGCCTGTACTCATATCGGACAGTGTGCTTTTGCAGTGTTCTTTTGTACTAGATGAATATGACCTTCCATTTACTCGTGTGTTTATTCTACATCTTCTTGTATCAATGTGGATGTATTGTGTTTGCATGGTTATTAAGCTGCATTGTGTTGAGCTGCAAGGCCTTACAACAAAATTATTATTAAATATAATGACAGCTCGGGTTGTAATACCTAAGATGAGGACATGTTTGGCACAAAGGATATGTAAACAGGATTTCTGTGTTGTGTAGCAATGCTTCATTAATACCTTGAATGATCTCAGGTCCCTGTGATATTATGATGAAAATGAAACGGATGGTGGGCGGTGGTGTCATGGGGAAACAAGTGGCAGGTAAACCCTTCAATCAAGATTCTTCAGTAATATGCATCATCAATGTGGATTAAAAAGTAAACTACTCAGTGGGGGGTTGGAGCCATGACTATAATGATGAAAAGCAGATCAGCTTTGGCTTGTCAGCAAGGGGGAGTGTGCACTTTTTACCTCCAGACTTCATTAAAAGGAGATTCATGGGGCTTAGCCTGGAAGACCACTGCTGCCAGGGGGTTGAGGAATAAGGTGGTGGGAGTTTAAGGACTCTGCAGTCAATGTGCAGTTGCATGTGTGCACATGTATGCAATGGCTTTAACCATTCATCAGGCACTCACTGAAATCCTTATACAACGCAAGTGGTAGGTGGTCAGTACTAACAGTTTTATTTTCAAATTTTTATGTGGAACACATATCTCAACGAAGTAACTGGATTGTAGCCTGATCTTTCATGATTGGTGTGGAGAACTCGGTGTGGTTCTATAAATTCATGGACTAACATGCAGAGGCATTTTTTATGTCCAATTATGTGTACAAATATGGTCATTTGTCAAGGTAAGCATGCATGCATCGGCCAATCGCTGTACGGTTTGTATGCTTTAAATGCAGAACTGCACATAATGTGGTGTCCTTGCATTCCACACATCTATTGGTGAAAGACTATCCCTTTCAGTTACATGTAAGACGTTCTTTATAAGTTATTCAACATTGCCTTGGATTTTTGTCAGTAACTGGTTTCTTGACTGTCGTGATTCCGAACATGTTCATTCTTAGGTATATTAGCCCCACTGAGAGCCCACTTTCTCCAGCATAGCTGCACATACACCCCATGCTGCATCAGACCGTTTCTATTT
>CM047998.1:18561467-18582872 GCA_026261665.1 Melanotaenia duboulayi
TATATATATATATATATATATACAATCAGCTCTTTTTTTTCTTTTATTATTTCCTTATTTGTCTACCCAAAGCAAATAAGTAAGCCTACAAACAGTGAATTTCCCCCTGGTTCTCTCCGGTGTGCAGTACTGTGTGCACTGAACAAGCTTTGGAGGTGATCCAATCTTAGATATAAAACTAAATGCCTCAGGGGGAGCCGGTGAATATTCCACAGAAAAGATCATATGATCAAAAGGTTCATCCAGCATGCCTGTGGAATATGAGCAAAGCTCAGGCAGGTCAGCTAACAGCCATGCAGCGTCTACATGTAGTATGCTGAGTCTACTTGGTGTCCTTGATTTTATAATGAGACAGTTTGGTTACATAAATATATTCATAGCTTGTGGGTGGACCTTATTATTGACATTGTAGGCAATGCAAATGACTAACTCTAGCGTTGAGAATATCAGGGACACATGTCAAATGTTAGTACATATTATAGCTTTGGAGCTGCTTGATTTGGTACTTTTAGAAATGTTTGCCAACCTTAAATTATGAGGAAATTTCAGTTAATTTTCAGTATGTCTTTCAAATGAATGCCTTCAATTTTTAAAAGAAATACAGCAGTTCAATGCATAATGTTGCAGCTGTGCAGTACCATAAAGAAGCACAGAAATTCACAAAAAGACAGGACATAAATTTTAACTAAAGAATCCTATTAATTGTGTTGGCATTGTAGAAGACATGAAAAGCTACTCGACTTATTACAATCATAGTTATGCACCTATTTCTCTTGAGGACAAAGCCTGCAGTCTATGAGGTTGTGTAAAGTGTTGGGTATCTTTTCCAATATAGAGTTTTCAGTTTAATTTTCAGAATGGATTTTGATTAAGGAGTCGAGCCAATTGCAACTTAGACCTCTAAAATGCACGTTTATGCTGGTTTGAGCCACGACTGCAAAGTTAATTTATGACACATCTCTTTTGCCTCAGTTAGACATACTGGAACTATGTAAGATGCTTTGTTCTTTGTAGGGAATAGGGTTATTTTCAGCTTGACCTGAGCACGAATTGTACTTGTTTATATTTATTTATTTTTTTCAAGGCTGTAATTTAAATTTCATTGGCAACATGCTAACATGATATAGAATAATTACTTCAACATCTTTCTTCACCTTGACTAGCCAGCTCTGCACTTATTTGATTGAGGAAAGTTGGTTTCACACATTTGGCTGCATCATCCTCAAACAACTTCACACCTGAGCGTTCCGACTTCCCCTCACATCTCCCACTGTTCAGTTTCTCATTTTCATTTCTTTTTTCTTTTTTTGTAGGTTGATTTAGATTGCTAAAGCAATTCCCCATTCCAAGTAAATATATTGCTTTCACCTAAAGGAAACCAAACGTCAATTTATAATCGCAAAATGTGTATTTTTATGTTCTACTGGGGGGGGGGGATGGAATGAGATGCACAAATCATTGCATTCTGTTATTTACATTTTACAATGCCCCCTTAGCAACCCCCTTAAAAAAGTGAATATAGTTGGAAATTAAGTCAGACATTTTTTTTAAATTTCATACATTATTGCAAAACGTAATTTTATTTTCTTTTTTTTTATTTATTTTTTTGTGGTATTTAGATGCATTTTTCAACATCTTTTCTCTTGAGCCTTTTTTTTTTATTGCTCTGTTCAAGCAGTTTGTACTCTCCATATATATCTGCAGATGGTTTGCAGGACACTGGTATACAAAGATGTTATCACTTTGAACCAAACAAAAGAAAGAAGTAAAAAGCTTTTACTGAAAGGTAAGACTTTTTAACACTACTGTATGTGAATACCATAGAAAGAGGCTAAAAAATTAATTTGTTTCCCTAAAGGCAATGAGGTGTTGAGGTAGATGCTCAAAACTGAAAGCTTTATGAAAGAAATAAGCTTCTGTTTCATAAGAGATGCAACCCTAAAGCACACAGCAGGTCCCATAATGGCCTGGGAGAAAGCTCTGATCTCAATCTTCCACTTTAAATCTTTCAGTATTTCACAAAAGCAAATTAAATACAGATTCAGAAAACTTTATTTACCCCATAAAGGCAATTCATTTGTAGCTTACCACAGACACCAGTCAACATTCAAAGTACAATTTGTCAGACATAATCAGTACACAGTACCCATCAGGTTGTTGGAAGACATGACAAATAAATACATTAGATAATCAACAATAAACCAATGAATACCACTGCAGGCTAAGACACCTGTTAGCTCAGTTAAAGTAAAACAACAACAGAATAAATGCCATTTAAAATTACTGCTGTCAGGGTTAAGAAGTCTGACAACCAAAGGAAAAAAAGACCATGATTTAANAGAAGTCTGACAACCAAAGGAAAAAAAGATGTAGAATATCTATTGGTTCTCCTTTCGAAGACCATGATTTCGCTGGCCTGATGGCATCAAAGCAAACTCATTCTGAGGATCAACACATGCCAAGGATCACTGATAATGGTCTTTGCTTTCTTAATAAAGTGAAGCTCCCAGAGGGAAGACAAGTCTTTTTGTCTGACTCCAATAATCATAGGACAAGCTGTTACAATGGAGTGCAGGCTGTTCTTGTCCTTCAGAATTCAACCACTGAACCAACAGATAAAGGAAACTGTTAAAAAGCTTTCAATAAATGAACAATAGAAGTTCTTTAAAATGGTCTCACTGACATTAAGAGGTCAGTTTCCTCATCAGATGGATTCTCTAGTGGCACCTCCTACCCACAGATTCAGTATTGACATCAAACTCGAACTTAGTCAAAAACAGTGCCAAGATATTTCTATGAATCCACAATCTGATCAATTTTACTGTGAATTCCATTGCTGTATAAAATCAATGATCATGTCTTTAGTTTGTGAAACATTCAAGTTGAGATAATTGTCATCACACCTGCTGACAAAATGTGATAAGGCAGGACCATGTTCAGACTCTGAGCCCTTAAAAAGGGATCAAGGGACAGTATCAGAAAACTTCACAATAAACCTGCCCTCTGAAGAAGTTCCACAGCTGTCAGTGTACATGATAGAGACAATACACCACCCTGAGGTCCACCAATGTTTAATAATGTCCTCCTGGACATTTTTCCATTCACAAAAACCTGCTGGACCCTCTCTGTTAGGAAATTTAACAACATGACTGATCTGGAAGACAAAAATTAGAGGCCAGCCTCTGAAATTAAAATGTGTGGCTGCATTTTCTTAAAAGTCTGCAAATAAGTCTTGCGTGGGACCCTGGGTTCTCAAGGTGCTTGTACACAGTGTTCAGTATGTACAGTTTTGCATCCTCCACTCCTTTATGTGGATGATAGGCAACCTGTAAACGATCAAGTGTCCCATCTATCAAAGATACAGTTATGTCTTTTAGAATCTCTTCAAAGTTCATTACAAGAGATGTGAGTGCCACCACTGATCTAATTTAACTCAAGTCACTTAACTCTTTGGAGTTTTTTGATTTGGGAACAGATATAACAGTTGATGTCTTCCAGATACTAGGAATCTGTCCAAGGTCTGCACACATCTGGAACAATCTGGTGAAAACCCCTGTTGAGCTTGATGGGCACTAAAGTGAAGAGAACGCCCACAAATGGCACCAGGAACTGGGAGCTTTTCCCTCTAAACAAGGACACATTCCTAAGATATAAAAATTTCATCTAGAGGCGTAAGGGTTTCTTTCCAGAGAGACATTCAGAGTAACAACAAATGTTTCAAAGCTGGAAAAGTCAGAATTATCCACACCCATCACACTGATAAGTTTCCTAGTCTCAGATGAGTGCTGGGTAGTGTAGGCCATGTTCTTAATACCTACCAGGCCAAGGTCCCCACTGCTGTACTGGGCTTCAATTGTATTTTGGTACTTTTATTTATATATATATATATATATTTCAGCTGATCTTTTTTATTTTGTCTTTTACCTCAAGTTGAGTTTTAAACTCACATGCCAGCCAAACTAATGCAGACTGGCTTGTTTCTCAGCTGAAATGATAACTATCTTTAGCATGCCTGGCACAGGTAGACCTGAAAACTCCCTGAGGCTGAGAGAGAGCATTATTGATTGAAAAGTTTTCTTGATTAATTCGAGCAGAGCTTTAACAGGAGCATCGTGGTTTATCAGTTGTTGCTCTTGTCAAACTCCACATAAACACATAACAAATGCACACATACATGCAATAAGCTGTGTCCAAAATGCTAAGCTCCATGACAACAACAGTCACGCAGTGTTTGGATTTGGATTCAGCCGAGCTTACACAACTGCAGAGCTGGCTCACATAGAGAAGCTGTTGTCCGAGTAATTTGCTCTGTTGTTGAAATAGTCTTTGCGATTCCTTTGGGTTAATTATTTTTCTGTCTGTATTTAGGTAAATTTTTTTTTTTGTCAACACTTTTTTTTCCTGACACAAATTCTATATTTAGCAATATGTCTATTAGTACACAAAGAGCATTGCAGCTTCAACAAAACGCTTAGTATAAATAATGCTACAGCAAAACGTAGACATGTCTATAACTTCCCCCTGTGAATTATTTATGGTTGCACTTCTCTAGACTCTGACTGGGGTGAATATTTCATGCAACTTATTTGCCCCAAGTAATAGGTTTGACTTAAGGCTGACACTGCTCTCTTCAAAGGGGGCCTTTGCCAATTGGACTGCTAACCTTTCTGTCCAAAGCGTGAAACTCAAGTCCACAGAAAGAATGTGAGGTCTCTTTCCTGTTTGCTATGGGTAAAATGCAACGTGGAGCATTGCTGCTGCAAATGACCCATCCATCCTACAGTGGAAAAATCCTGTTTGAGTCATATAAACCTTTTTTATTTTTGTTTAAAGAAAAAAAAAAATGCATTGCTTTTAACCCTCTTACATTAGCTGACATCTCAAAGCAGCAAATATTGTGTGCTTAATGTTTCTATACTGTGATTAGGCCTGAAAATTTTTTACAGGATAATGAGACTCTACAAGTCACACTAGGATGAGTTAGGACTCCAATAGAAATCTCATCATTGTTTGAATGTCCATTCACGGAATTACTCTGGTTCTGGCACCGGTTCCATTTTTGACTAAGAATTTTAGTGCTGTCTTGCAAACCAGTATGTGTTTACACCAGTTAAAGGGGCAAGAAGCAAAATCATTTTAGCAAAGTTTTGCAATTCACATGAACATACATGAATGCATGACCAGACCGGCTGGTAAACATGGGGCTGAAGATCAACACAAAGCAATGGTGTGTCACATCATGCTATACTCTAGATGACATTACACCTCTACTTCTTCACATAGACATTTTTAAACTCCTTCAATCTAAAATTGATGAATTCCCACTTATTATGTATACATAAACATGTTTTAAATTTGGTCCTTGAAGTTGACGGTTATTACGCTCCATTATAACCTATGATTACCTAAAGTTAAATAATAGGTTCTATTCAGATGACTGAGTGAATTTTGTAAGATGTCAGGATGTCAACACTAGCTTACATTAACCACCTACCGAACAAACTTCATAGAACTTTATTGTCATTGCAGCAAAAGTGCAATTAAATTCCAAAATCCCCCCATTTCTCATTCGATTACAGAACAACATAACACCATCCAGGTTTCATTCACAGTATTCTTGAAAATAAATACTATGTTGATTAGCCAGTTGCTTTAGTTGCTTGTTTCCACCCTTACTGGAAACAACCATTTTACACACATTGAAGTTAATGCTATTATCATCCTTCATAAAATGAAGCCTTGCTTTGGACAGCTTCTTCCTCTCGGTCATGATGACTGATTTACACAGCAGGATGCAAAGAAGTGATGCAGGAAGGTTCCCTTCAGGTGCTGATATCGATGAAATCACTTATGGTTCTAGTGATTTGGAAAATTTGGACCCGGTTCCTAAGTGGAGCTGGGTTTCAATTCCCATTCCTATTTGTGAAATTGTTGTAGCTTCCAAGATATTTTAAACAAGAAGAAACACAAAACACTAATGCTAGCTGGCGGTAGTTCAGGCTTTAGAGCACATTGCATGATCGACTTTACTTGAGCCATGGCATGTATAATAAATGACTACTTTTTGTCTGCCATATATGAAATAAATCAAAAGTTAAATTTAGAATTTCAAACCGTTCTAAAATACTGCAGCTGAGCCATTATTTTGTAAACAAGCATGTAATTTAAATAGTTTCTATTGTCTTGCTGTTGTGTGGACACTGAAGATATCAGATAAGGAGATTTTTGTAACCTCAGAGTTTATTAAAACGAAGTTCGAAGTGGCAGTTTCTCAACACAAGTACGTGACATTACAGCTGGAAAAAGAGGTAGATTATGTAAATAGGTTCAGTACTGTCTGTTTTTAGTGTGGAAGAAATGGAGTGTGATGTTGCCCTCTGCCCTCAATGTCATTGCAGATAAAACTGCTTTAAGGCTTGTCACAACTGTTATATATGATCGAATTAGATGAGAAAATGGAGAGATTTCTTAAGGCTATGTAGACAATTTTTTTGTATGTTTTGGTTTTAAATAAATAAAAAGTAAACCTATGTTTTCTCTACTGCAAAAACTTTAAATTAACTTTTCAAATCATTTTATTTTTTTTTCTTCTGTCATGTTAATGTAATCACTGCAGGATTCATAATATATACTCTAAAATTCAGTTTGTTTTGCAGCAGTTGACAGCAAAAGTTCTTTTAAGAAGCATTACAGAGAAAATAAACAAGTTAAATAAGAATTCATTAAATGCAAATCGAGTTCAATCAAATACAGTTCATAATTAGTCGAGTAACATTTATAAATCACGTTTTTAAACAGATATAGACTCAAAGTGCTTTTCATTTAGGGCAATAGAAATTATCAAAGGTGGAGCAAGTCTAAATCTAGTCCATTTCTGCTTGACTTAAATATAATCCAGTTATGTTACAGTTCATTCCAGTAAAGCTCATTCATTCATTACTATACCCATTATTCCAGTTCAGGGTCGCAAGGAAGCTGGAGCCTATCCCAGCAATTAGCAAGCGTGAGCCAGGGTGCACCCTGGACAGGTTGCCAGTCCATCACAATCCAATAAAACTCATTAATTATAATTCAATTCAGCTCGATTCACCAGCATTTAATTATTATCCTCTGCAGTCCAGCTCATTACCTCGGCCAAGGAGAAGATTTTGTTTTCAGCAGCATCTGTGTGTTGTCTGTCTGTGTTTTAGTAATATAACTCAAAATGTTATGGACTGATTTAGATTAAATCTTCAGGAAAGCTTATGGAATAAGGAACAAGTGATCCAGAATTTTTTTTAATGATTTTTCACTATGGGGAGATAGGGATACTATTGCTATTAGAGCTTCAAGAAAAAAAAAATGGCTTCAATCGTTGGGGAAAAAAAAATCAAAATATACAATGACTAGTTGGAGGTAGGCACTGTAAAAGCATTCTCATGAGTGCTTCTAGTTGTAAACATGTTCCATTATGGACATTTCATAAAAAGTCCTTTAGCAAATTGACATTACAAGGTTGCAAGGTTGAGGTCACCTTTTTAAAATAATAGCCTAAGTCATTTTTTTCAGGTTTTCCACAAAACACAAAAAACTGAAGAAAATATTGAATATATTATATTTATTAGCTTTTTCATTCAAAAAGGTTGTGACAAAAGATGTCTATTGACATATTAAAACAATGTCTCTCAATTATGTAACAAGAGAGGAATAAATGTTTTAACAGGCCTTTGTGACTTAAGCCATTTTGAACCTTCAACACGGTTAACAATAAAGCATAACTAACAAACAAACTAAATATCATGCTAAAGTGAAGTGTTTATCTCATCATTTCTCCCTTCATTTCTTTTTTACAAGTTTCTTCACTGATGCCTATTAATGTGGCAATTCGGTGTCAAAGAAGTGATACTCAGTTGGCACAACGTGTTTCATTGACTGGAGGCCCTGGGATTTTCTTTCCTGGATTGGCAGATCCCATGGAAATNTGGGATTTTCTTTCCTGGATTGGCAGATCACATGGAAATATTTTCATCCATGCTATTGGCTTATTTGGCACCTGTATACTCTGTGGCAGTGCTTCCCATGTGGAGTCCTCTGGGAAGGACAGTTTAAAATGGATCTTGCTATCACTGCGAAACTTAAGATCGCGCAAGTCATGGACAGTTGGGGCCCCAGCTTTTTTACCTGGTCTGATGCTAGTGGAGTAAGATCCATTCATTTTCAGGAACTGATCATGCTTGAGCACCTTCACATGGTAAGGTGATGGCCTGATTCTTGGAGTCTGGAATCTGATGACGTAGTCTCTCGGGGTGAAGATATTTGTAACCATTTTGCGTTGTACAGTACAATGCATGCTGTCACACTGCATTTGTGTGTGCCCTGCAACAAGGTATTTCTGTGTTATTAGTACTCCATATTTCCTTGCAAGCTCTGAGAACGCATTTGCCACACATGCATTACGGTTCTGATAACCGCAACCATCTCTCCACACTATGATCTCCTTGACTTCTGGATGGTTTTTGATCCCATGCCTGAATGAAACACAAACATCAGGCTGATCTTTTCGCGGAATGAATACGGAATAGTTTCCTTCTTGGAACACTTCTGAGAAATATCGTAATCCAGCCCTTACTCCAGCAGTTGCAGCTGCCTATTGATATCCCCGATGTAGTTGGGAGATGGTTGTGCCTGGGTGCAGGAATTTCTTGTTTTTGTAGGCTTCTGTGTTTCTGCAGTAGTGTGAATCAACAGTGGGCAGGTTCCTCAACCAGTCCTTCACTTGGCATCTGTTTCAAGCTGTGCATGTTTGCCACTCTTGGGTCAGGTCCAGATTTAGATGGTGGTGCTGCTGCTTGTTTGTCATGGTTGATGGTGTCTTTGTTCAGCCAGTGTGTAATGGTTCTATCAGGGAGACCAAGAGTAGAAGAGAAAAGTACTTTGCACACTTTGAGACTCAGTCCATCTTGAAGCTTCAGCTGGTAGGACAATGATGAATTGCGTCTGGATCCTTCAGCAACTTTCTTTTGCTTTACGTTAACTTTTTTGACCAAAGTGGTGACATATAACCGGCGTTCCTCCCAGGTGTTCATTGCTCAAACCTTCTGAAATATCCACTGCCGCTGCTCTTCTGTAATAACTTGGCAGTCTAGAGTTGAGATTCGCTGACAGAACTTTTTGTTGCAGGGAGGACCCATTCCCTTAGCTCTTATTTTTTTGCCATCTTTACTCTTGCATGACATCCCCCTCAGGCGTTTCTCCTTGGATTCATTTTGCTTCCATGTTGCTGGACTAGGGTGTTTATTTCTTTTCGTTTTGACTCTATTGTTAAAATCAGTATCCTCATCCTGCTGTTCTGCAGTTGTTCCCACCCAAGTTAAACAGTTTTCATTGTCAGAGGCAGAGGATTCATCACAGAATGGGGCACAGTTTGGATCGGTGATGACAACATCATCAGATATGTCGTCATCATGGTGTAGATGTCTGCTTGGCATCTTAAGTTACAATAACATGAGTGTTTAAGGTGTTGTGTAATCCATCTGAAACAGCATCTTGGCCTGGTACATGCTGCTTTATCTCTTCAATGAGAGTCTCATTCTCATTGTCACTGGATGAAGCCTGATCGGTGTCAAAACTGTCAAGTGCATCTCCTACCAAAAAAGAAAAACTTGTCAACCCTTTAAATTGTATGACCACAAATGTGTAATAATTCTGAAAAACAATTGCTTTGTGTAATAATATATGGCTATATCATGGAGGTAAAATGATCTTATGATTAATTTTATTATGGTTGAGACTTTCATAAAATAACAGGAGAGGATCCTTTTTGTGTTATAGCTACACATATTTTCGGGATGTTAGAGGGAAATACAATATTTTAAATGTTCTTAGATCAAGTGATGTGAACAAAAAAAATACAAAAATGTGAAGAAAATTTTTAAAAAGACATAAAAGCTCACCATTTGTAACAGCTACATATTCTGGCACCGTCCAGCTCTTTGGTAAATATTAGCTTCATAGCTTTTTTGCTAGCAAAAATCCCGACTAGAAGACTGAATAAGAAGACTAGATAATTACACAAAAACTTTCCATGTTGATATAAAAGTAAAAACTCATAACTTACCAGTGGGGGGTGAGCCCTGAATCATGGCAATAACTTCAGTGGCTAGATACAATGTCCTTCTTGAAACAGCAGCCATTTTGAAAAGTGTGTAAAATTGCCTAAGTCACACTCTCATTTGACTTAGGGCAAATAAAACAGCCTAAGTCACACTCTTGACGTAGGCCATTGTATTACAGTGGTAAAACATATGATCTATTCATGTGAGAATGTAGGCGACATTATCAAAGGTGGCCAGTTTCACAAAAATATGATTTAGGCCAAAAAATGAAAATTGTAAAAAAATTACTTAGGCCATTATTTTAGGAAGGTGACAATATATAAAACTGCATGGGAACATGCTGAATTTAAAATGGGAAAATATTGCCCCATAATCTGCCTTTCCATCTTCCGNGCATGGGAACATGCTGAATTTAAAATGGGCCCCATAATCTGCCTTTCCATCTTCCACTTAAGTCTTCCCTCACAGACCATGAGATATAGTACTTGCTGGGCCAGAACTCTGACTCAGAGAGGACACACCATCTTTTTTGGACAAGGACCATGGTTTCAAATTTTGAGGTGGTAGTCCTCATCCTAGCCTCTTTACACTCAGCTGCAAACCACAACAAACAGTGACAGCTTAGGATTACAGCCCAGTGAATTAAACCAGACCACATCATCTACAAAAAGCAGAGACCCAATGCTTAGTCCACCAAACTAGATCACCTCCATCTCCCAGCTGTGTGTAGAAATTCGGTTCATGAATGTAATGAACAGAATTGCTCTGGAGTCCAGCTCTAACTGGTAATGCACCCAACTTACTGCCAGCAATGGTGATCATGCACCAACATCATTTTTACAGGGCCAAAACAGTCCATATCGGATAGTAGCGGGCTACACGGGCAATCCCCACAGGACTGCCCATGGAACACGGTCAAATGCCATCTCAAAGTCCACAAGGCGCATGTTGACTTGGCACATGGCAAACTTCTATAGATATAAATAGAGCTGGGCTACTCTTCTACAACCAGGACAAAAACCACACTCTTTCTTCTGAATCAGAGTTTCGACCATCAGACTGGCCTTCCTCTCAAGGACCCCCAAAGAGACCTTTTCAAGGGATGCTGACAAGTGTGATCCCTATGCTGTTGGAGTGTACCCCTTGTTTACCCTTTTCTTGAAGATGGGTACCATCACCTCGGTCTGCCAGTCCAGGGCCCCTGTCACCAATTTCCATACAATGCTACAATAGCAACAGTCCCACAGCATCTAGAGCCATTCCAATAAAAAGTCTTTGTACCGCCACATAAAAAAAGCTAACATTTAGGCCACTTAATGGCACTTGACTATATTAAAATCACAGACTATGCTTTGACAGTGAAGAGTAATCTCAGAAGTATACAGGATATAAGTGTGAAACTGAATGTAACTGATAAAACACTGTGTCTCAGCCAATAAATGTTTTAACATTTCAAAAAGCCAGTGTATACTGTGCAGCTATAAATGCTTAATGAGCTCAAGCTGTACATGGTTTCATTCCCAGAAAATAAAGCTGTGAGCTTGTTGTACGAATCAACACACAGTCCAGTGCAGTGTTGTGGACACAATGTTAGATTTAAATTTTGTGTTCAACCAAATGCTAATGTGTATTTTTAAGAACACCATTTCTTCATTGAGCAAACCCCGAATTCTTAACCGAACAACCTGTAATTGTAAATTAAGTCACATAATTTTGATATTTTTCATTAAGTGTATTGCTGTGTATTTGTTTGACGTGCATATATTGTTTTATGGAAGGAACTGTGAATTCTGAGCAGAAGGATGTACATTAATCTAACTGTGGGCACCACCAACATGATTCATCCACGGGTACAACTCCAGGAGCTCCTTGTTCCCCTGCAAATGACAAGTGCCTCTAGTAACCAAAGAAAAATTAAGAGATTAAGCAGTGTCACGTGTGCACTGCCAACTTGTAAACACGTGTAGAGTGAAAGCCTGCAGATGTTGTGGTTATCAGTAGATTATAATATAGGAACGCAGACAAATACCAGCGTTGTATATGGAGCCATCACAATTTTGTTCACCATATTTAATGTGCTTAACCCAAATGGCCTCATTTTTTTTAATTTATTTATTTATTTTCTCCAGTATTTTTCAGTCTTTAACACTGAACTTTAGTTACGGAATTACTACACCATTTTGAAAATATCAAGAAGTAGCACATCATGTGCTTTTGGGAAGAAAAAAAAAATAAAAAGACTATTTTGCTTTTCATTTTATACATGTTTATTTTATAAAAAGCCTTTAGTTGGGTTATCTTCCAATTATTCATTTACTTGGTACTGCTCTTAATAAAATTCTACCAGGGTGAAATAACGGAGGAAAACTGCCTGAGATGAACTGTAGAATAAGCGCAATCACTGCAAAAATCACATGGACATAAAATGTGACATTTTAGGGACAAAGAAGCAATTGCTTATCATTCTTATTCAGAACCCAGAGGACCAAATGAGTGGAGATCGTAGAGATTGTATTTTTATTGTATTGGTCATTTTCACATGGCATGGAAGCATGCCATGTTAGTGTATGTTTAGTAAATTCTGCTGTAATGGGATTTTAGAATACAGCATAATGGGATTGAGAAAATGTAGCTGAAAAACTAACGTTTTGACAACTTGGACTCTTGAAACATTCTGGGCCACACCTTCCAGGAGAAAAAGAGAAATATAAAGAAACAGGTAACTGGAATGAATGAGGGCAGATGTTGTGCCCTTGGTTTAACAGTAAATGTGTTTCTTATTAAATCATCCTCACATCTGTGATAAGAGAAAGTTACATCGTTTTCAGTTATATATATAAAAAATTAGTGCTGGGCACATTAATCGCACGTTAACGCAATGCTTAATTAACACAACGATTAACGCTGTTAATTTTCTTAATCGCACATTGTTTTGTTTTGTTTTTTTTGCTGGCCACTGGCTTTGATCACAATCATGGCGTTTGATACTCTATTAAAGAAACCCATAGAACAAACTTTTATTAACGCAGAATATCGGGCAGTGTGCGATGTGAAGGAGCTGCCGAGAGAAGCAACGGATTTGATTGGGGGAGCTGTAAACAAAACTTCTACTAGGTAATCCACTGCAGTTGGGTCAAACTCCAAACGTCCCAGTCCCTGTGTGTGTTCTGCTTGTTGTGTCCTGGTTCCAGAGCAGCGGTGGAGTACTTCTAAACTTGCAGTCACTCTGTGGTCAATATTTTGGTCTAAAAGTGACGAAATAAGTCCAACAACTTCAACAGATTCTCTGCTTTCCTCCATAAATGCTCTGGGTTAGCCCCGCCCACTGAGTTTGATGGGCTAGGTTGACAGATAAAATAAATTTGTGATGCACTGCAACACAGGAACATGAAATAATTAAATAGTGAAATAATTAAATAGTGAAAAAAATAATTAAAAAGTGAAATAATTATATATGTTTTTACATATATTCACTTGTATGGTAATGAATTAATTATAGATTTAATAACATTTTGTCATTTTAATTAATTACACATTTAAATAATTATTTGTGTGTTTAATTAGTTAATTGTCACTTTTAATTAATTAATGATACATTCAATAAAACATTAATGTATTTATCATTTATATTATTTAATGACACTTAAGTAAGTAATGCTACATGTAATTAATTCATAGTCTTAATGTGAGGAATAAACCAGGAAAATTTTGTTGTGATACTAGTTAGTTTTAAATTTTACCCTATTCACCAATATCTTACTTTAAATGGTTTGTATAGAGAAAGCTCTATTTTTGCCCTGGGAGGAAGTCGTGATTGTTCAGGGTTTTCCTGAGTTAGACAGGCAGAGCCTATTATCAGCTCATGCTGACTGAAGCATGTTTGCAAGCACATGAGTTCTTCCACACAGACATGCTTAGCAGTGTTTTATCAGAGCAGGACCGGTCCAGTCCACTTGGCTTTTATTAACACCCTAATTAATTTTCCATGAAGTCCATTCTCTGCGTGTTTAATTAACTGACCTTCCCCTGCTGGCCAGCTCAAGCCAGACCTGAGGGAAATGAAGAAGAGCCAACCAAAATAAAAACACCTGAGTTAAATTAGATTTCTACACTAGTCCTGTCTGGGTGTGTGTATTAGAAAGTAATGGAGTTTCTATTACAAGTGGCATCAAAACATGTTGACTTTGATTTCCACTGGTGAGTAAAAAGTCAAATTTATACTTCACTCTTGAAGATGATCTGGAATAGTGTGTGTCATATTATATCTCCTTTGCCTGTTCATTCATGCACACATTTCCTGTCACATACACAAACATAATGGACTTAAGTCATACGACTGGAGACCTATTAGATTAACCCACATGATCTATGATCACCCTCCTGTCTTTGCAAGAATGCTGGTACAATTTACCTTCCAGCAGCCATTAGAGCCAAAAACGGAAACCTTGTATCTTTTTTCCCAGGATGAAAAAGACCTTCTAGACGCAGCAGTGTGTGGTAATGAAAAAGACAACCCCCCCCCCACCACCAACTTCTTTCTTGCTCCTTTTGTGAGCTGTGGCAGAGTTTTTAATCAGATATGGCCGATGGGAAATACAGATCCCCTTCACGCCAATCCTCCCTGTTCATCATGATGGCATGTGTTTCCATGACAACACTGGAAGGGATGTCAGTAAGCGGCAGACGTCGCTGTGATTATGACTGATCCTGAGTAGGTCTATGGGAAGGTCAGAGCTGAAACCTCTGGCTGCAGTTGGGCTAACCCTTCTTTAAGAAAGTATCAGAAAAGAACAGGGAAAGAAATTCAGAGCAATTAAGTGGTATTGATTATAGGATTGTGTCTACTTTGTAATATTTCAACGCTTCAGTAATGAGTATTTGTGTATTTAATATTGTACTTGAATCAAAATCATTATTTAGTATATATTTATTAAGCTAATTACAAATAGAACAGATTTAATTAATAAGGAAGTTATAAATGAGTGGTTAAGTGGACAAATTTAAAGAGCTTACATCTCTGGGATGTTAGTTTTTCCAGGGAGTACATTTTTAGCCAAGTTGGATATTAAACTAAACACTTTTCTTTACTCCAAACAGGTATTGCATCAGACAAGGAAAAAATAAATAAATAACTTTCTATTGTTGAAACACTGTTGCGATGTATCCAAAAGTGGCTGGAAAATGGGACAAAGCCGTTGCATCTGAAAGTTTTACAACAATAAAAGCGGGTTAATTTCTTTTTTTTTTTTTTTTTTTTTTTAATTCATTCACACACTTTCTACAACACAAGTGTCAAAGTCTGCAAATCTCAAGGTGCTTTCAGGCAAATAATGGTTTAATTTTGGCTCTGTGTTTGCTCTGGAGTGTCAGAATCTTGGTGTTTTCTGGTGAACTACTGTAGCTCACGTTCACACCACTAAAGTGGGAGGACTTTGCGGAAACAAACATAAACAGCGTGGAAAGTTGGTTGTGAAAATCGATGGTTATGTTGTTTGGCCCCATCATAACTTATAGTTTCCCAAATAAACCACATATGCTGATGACTGAGCACATTTTGTGTGATTTTATGATGTCAACATGAGCTTACCTAAATTTTGTCTTCAAAAATTTAAATTGGTTTCCAGGCAACATAATCAGTGACATTCAGGCTTTACCCAAAAGGAATAATTTCCATGGTTGCTCTACCAAAGTTAGCCTATCTGAACTTTATTTTCAATGGCTGGTTTCTAGTCAACTTACTGTCTTAATTTGAAAAAGACCCAGGGATGGGAAGCAAAGTCGGCTGGCTTCTCCAGTTGGCTGGCTGCTGCAGTGGCCCTGTTACACGATGAATGAATCCTCAGGTAGTCCAGAAGCTCAAACGATGGACATGGAACACCCCTTCCAGTTCCACTTATTTACCAAATCTTAAATACTGTTGTTACTTTTTTTCCACTTATTGATAGTCTAGTGTTAAACAGATTTTTTTTTTTTTGTACTTTATTGAAACATACAGCAAGAAAGTTACTGGTTGGTATCTCTGCTGGGTGGAGGTTTGAACCTTGAGGGCAGTGGCCTTTCTGTGTGGAGTTTGCATGTTCTCCCTGTATGCGTGGGTTCTCTCCAGGTACTCCGGTTTCCTCCCACCATCCAAAGACATGCAAGTTTGGTTAATCTATGACTCTAAATTCTCCTTAGGAGTGTGTGCAAGTGTGAATGGTTGTTTGTCCCTATGTGTTGGCCCCTTGAAGGACTGGTGACCTGTCAAGGGTGCACCCTGTCTCCATCCTGTTAATGCTGGGATAGGCTCAAAAATTTTAGAGGGCAAGCTCAGCTAGTCGTGGGAGCAGGTCAATGACAGTATCCACTACCAGGGCTAGTGCTTATTTCCCTTTGTGAGGTCACAAAGGGGAAGATTTCAGACTCACCTGTTTGAGCGCACATTCATTAAAAAGGAGCGCAAGCAAGTGAGAGAGGTGACAGAATAGTCTCATTTTTGGGCCTCATACACAGGCTATGAGGACACATATGACCTTTAGGAAACCTTTAGAAAGTGAATTTTGCATAATATGGGACCTTTAAGAGTTCTTAAATAATAACCAAATCAAAAAGGCATAATACAAACATATCACAACAACAACCACATACAAATTCACAGAAAAAAAAGAAATATTATCTGTGTATAAACCCACTGGACAACTCAGTGACTGTGTCAGAATGCATAGCATGAGGAATAAGGAGTGATTAGTGATGAGGAGTGGTGAGTGAGATTATGGAAATGCCAATACGCTTCTACGGAGGCTAGAGGCAGACCAGGGCAGTGATGAGACCCAGGCCATCAGCAGACACCCCGAAGCACGAACCCATGCTACCCCACCCCAAAGATCACCCCATTTTTTGTTTTGACCAAAATACATTTTTCTATATACACGTGTTAGGAAGGAATCATGATGGAGATCACTGGCTACAGAATGAATGTTTTAAAAAAAAAGTCAATAGTGTATCAGTTTCCAGTTAAAATACTTCTACCTGGAAAATATCCTGCCATTCCTTGTGTTTCTGTATAGGTGAGTTAATACATCTCCATTATGTGTCTTGTTTCTCTAGAGAGTGAACTGTTTCCCTCCCAATGTCAAGAGTTCAAATAATAAAGTTAATTGGACCCACAGCAACAAGAGCCTTTTGGCACAACCTATAAACTTGTAGCAACTAATGACTTAATGTATAACCGAACTGGCAGCACCATGTGTTCACCCTCACAGGCAGCCTTGAATATCATTGACTAGACAACAGGATCAAAGCCTCATACAGCTCTCGTGGAGTTTTAAGGCGTACATTTCACGTAAATTTTACATGGACAGAATGTAATGCAGTGATGGTCGGACTCATTAATCGGACCCCCTACAGATTCACATCACAGTGAAGCATGGATCTCATTACCTCAGAAATCAAGAAATCAAGTCGGATCAGAGCCAAGCCTCGCCTCACCTCTGTGGGAAAGGAGAAAGAGCATTCTGAATTAAAGTAAATTAGCACCCCCAGCGATGCGAGATAAATGCTGACATGGTTGCAGTGTGGCAGATGGCCATCCAGACACACAGAAAAATATATCATCAAAATAGATTAACACAACTGTGAATCAAAACTGAGATAGTCTTTGATCCCATGAGCCGTAGTTGTTTAAACTTATGAGAGCAGATGGTTGAGCAGACTAGAGATAAGGTAGCAACTTCCAAAATGTAATATGTGTGTTGCCTTGGTCCATTTTGATCACTGCTCCTGTGAAGTTAAGCTGTCTGGTATATGAAAGCAAAAACAAGATGCATTTCATATTTAAACTTAAAACCCCTTAGGAGACAATTAACTATTAATGCATGCAATGCAAGACCACAGAGTTCACTCTGTTTATTTATTTATTTATTTTTTTCTGTGGCTAAGGTGAAATATGGAGCACAAATAGTACTGTAAACTCATTAACCCTCTTAGGCCTAGGGTATATTTTAATTTTTGCCTTTATATCTCATCTTAAATAATAGTTAACCTTGCCTAGTTTGGGATCAACCTTTTCAACAAAATCTTTTTTTTTTTTCCTTCATTTTGACATGTTAACACACTAGACCTAAAATCACACTGAAAGTATAAAATCTGAGTAGGAAAAATTAGTTTTTTTTTTCTTTTTTATGTGTGAAAACCACAAACAGGTTTAACAAAACATTTAATAACTTGCAATGCGGTTACAAACTATTTTAGAAACATATGTACAGAATTTGCAAAAAAAATCACAATTGTAAATGCAACAACCTCTCAGGCAGTTTTTGTTCAACTATTAAAAAAAAATAAATAAATAAATAAACATCTCCCAATTTCTCAGGAAAAAAAAAAAAAAACACCCCCCTGACCAGTTTAAAAACTTTACCAAAGCCTAAAAGATAGAGGTCTAGACCTGCTTACCTGCTTAACTTTCAACATACTTCTTAGCTAATAGGTTGCAGTATGTCCTAAAATGGCTTAAACCTAGTCCACTAGATGAGCTGTGGATGGATATAGAACAAACATTCTGTGGTCATTTGGAAATTTCTAATCTTCCTTTTTTCAGCTTAAGTATTAAAAAGCTAAAGTGCTTCAAAGGTGTTAACATCAGCACTTCTCTGACAGCCTTGGCTGTTGGATCTGTGGGGTGCCTGCCCTCCATGCGGCCTGCGCCGCAGCACCTAATGCCCACTGGCTCTGTTCACCGTCGCCCTGGGCTGCTTGGTGCCCCTTAGCCGTCGCGCTGGGGGACTCAGATCTGGGGCCCCTCTTCTCTCGGCTGATTGGGGCCGGTGCGCTCTCGGCTTTGGCTCTCCTGGGCTCTGTGCTCTGCGGCCCTGCCTGGCCTTTGAGGCCTCGGGCTCCCCCCTGTCACCCCTGGATGCTTTGGGATGCGGCGTGATCACGGCCCCCTTGCAAGCACATGTTTCATCCTTGTTGCATGGCCAGACATGCATGTTCACGTTCACACGTGCATGCTCACAAACGTGCTCATCTCTCCATTCACTTCCAACTAGATGTTGCTGATGTTTGTGTGTTGGTACGTTTCTCTACAGGTATGTCTGATGACTATTTGTTTTCATCATTATCCTATTTTCTTAATGTATCATGTAGTACTGTGGTAGTTTATATTGTTTTTGTGAATACTGATGTGATTTAGGCAGCCTAGACAACTTTTATTTCCACATTTCAATTCTGTCCTTTTCCTTGTTTTAGCCCTTCCTCTGTCTCCCTGTCAGGTTCGGCACCGACATATCAAGACTAAAGAAAATAAGATTATAATAAAAAAAATAAAAATATTCCAAACATCAAGGGCGACCATTTACATAACATGTCTGCCTTGGTAAAGCAAATCTGTTCTGCAAAATGTGGCACAAAGACCGCCGTTCTGTATATTAGGATGCTGGGCAGGATAGGGTAAAATAAAGAAAGAAAATAATATGAATGTATTGAAAAGTTTCTACTCAGTTCACGAATAAACAATTTAAGCATAATAATAAAAATAAACAATGTATTTGTACAATCCTTATTGTTCACCTTTCTGTCTAATCACATCCACTCAATGATTCAGTCAAGACTGAGAACATGTCCACACTTGCACCTTACAAGAGAGCAAGGGGATGATTGATATCTAAATGAAATAAAGAAAAGAAAAGCCACACGTGAAGTAACGCAAAGCTTAGGAGGGAGCTAGTGCTTTATATATCCAAGGTCATATCAAATATGTGTCTAAGAAAGTTTCAGGTGACGTCTGGGAGAAGAAAGATGAGTAGTGAGACACAGTTTTGACAGTATTATGGTAAATTATTAAATTGAATATTGTTTTAAGTTTTGAAGTTTGCATTTTCAATTTCATTTGTGTTCATTTAGGATTGCCAGAGTATTACAGGTATATTGATGGAACAACAAAAAGGAAAACATCCTAATGGTAAACCTTTTACCATTTAGCCTTATCTAAATTATCTTGAAGACTTTCAATTGCTTCATCAATAAATCAATACATATTTGATACATGCATAAACAGAAGTGCTTTGCATCTTTTTTTTTTTCTTCATCTAGCCTTTGGGCATCATTTTAAATCAATATCTGGTCTCTGTGTTATGTATGTGCGTGTGTGGACCTTATACATCCCTGGTTTCATTCATAGCCCCAATCATTAGTAAAGAAACATGTTCGGGTCTCATAGGATTCTGCTATACACATGAATTATGTAGACTGACCAAAAGTGGTGGAATTAAAGAGGGCTAATTCATTATCTTGTTTCAAGAGGAAACGCAGGGTTTATATTAAGTCTCTAATCTGGTCATAGTATGGAGTGTTTCTACTATATTACTGTTTAGTTTATCTGTGTCCATGCTTTTCATGTCTGTGTTTAGTTGCTTAATTTGCAGCTGTAAAATTGTCATTAGTAAAAGTGTCATAATTTACAATTAAAAATATATATTTGACAATGATGCTGTGCTTATTGTGTGTTTAAATTGAAAGTCAAAGGTAATAATCTTTACTTTTACACGGGGATTCAATTTGTGTAAGTGTAAAATGGATTTCTCTTCAAAAAAATGCCCATGAGGGCCCAGCTCTGACTGCGAGGCCTACCAATGCATGTGCCAAAGCTTTTGGAGTATGTCGTTTTTTAGACCATTTCCTGCACAGTTAGATAATTTTTAAGAGCAGGCATTTTGCCCTTTTAAACTGAACATGCCCGACTGGTGAGAACAGTGAGGGAGAGTTGCCCTTGGTTTGTCTCCGCCATTATCAGAACGCTAAGCCTGCTGGAGCAAGAGGGGGTTGTATGTGATCGTTTCACGCACACACACACACACACACACATTGTGTTGTGTTACAAAAGCATACTGTGCACTGAGATGTGGGACTAAATCTGGAAGTGTACAGAGCCGATCCAAAGAGCAAGCTGTGCTTGGTAGTGTGTATTGTATCTGTCTGTCATTTCAGCCATTCTGTGTATATCTAGGTGTTGGTGCAGTGGGATGGAAACTTGAATCTAGGCTGAAATGATCAAAATGCAAGCAAGGGATGTGCAGTTTGGATGAAGAGCATGTCTGCATAATCACTGACTTGGACTTGAAGCCAGGCTGTAGTGCCTCCCTACAGAGGAGTCTTCTGCCCACCATTGCATAGACAGACTTGCACAGACGTGTTATGAACGGCCAAACCTGGTTCTAAAATCTACTTTAAAAGCCTCCAGTCAAGCAAATAAATTACATTAAATTTAGCTTGATGATTTTAAGTCTAATGCAAGGGAATCTTAGGTGTAACTCTTTACGTTTGTATTATTGACGGA
>CM047998.1:18583417-18594355 GCA_026261665.1 Melanotaenia duboulayi
ATATGTATATATATATATGGAATTAAAAGACCAAATTGTTTTTTGTTTTTTTTTTCCCCTTTTTTTCTAAACTTAAATTAAGGTACCAAGTCCAGCCAACTAAACCTTGAATAGATGGTATTTAATTTCTGAGTAAACTTCTTGTCTTCTCAGCAAATGAGTACCGGAATATCTGTATAAACTGTATTTAAAATATCAAACTATATGCAGTTGCAAAGCAGTTCCTGCTACCCCAGACCAAGAAAATCCAGTTGAAGGGGTACCTGTGCACTGGAAACTGATGGAAAGGCCTGATGACCAAGCTTTTTGAGCTTTTTGGTGGTTTGTGATTTAAGTAGTAGACGAAGCACATTTGAGCTGGTTAAAGTTTAATGATAGTAGGCAGTCCATGTAGAGACCAGTTGGCAAAACACCTTAACCAAAATACTATCTTATAGATGTTCAATAAATGAGAACAATTTAACTTTTTTAGACATTTATGTCATGATTACCATATGAAACAGGAAACCGTGGCCTGTAATTTCTCATTCTGATGTATGTTGGCAACTGAAGACCCCAAAACATTGAATGTTGAACCACAGTCTAATTCTTCAAACAACAGCCAATTCGTTACTGTTAAGTTGTGTAGTCATGTAGGCAGTTCCCAGAGGACAAACTACTTGTTTTAATGGTCCTTAACTTGTTTCCTTCACACTGAAAACTTTGGGGTAATATTTTCTTTAGACTTCAAAAGAACAGTAATCACTTTGAAGTAGCAACTGTTAGCTTGCTAATGTACCATCTTAAAAGAGTGACTTTGGTAAAAATGGTTTCTATATCCTGGAGGGTACAGCCATTTGGCAGGCTGTACAGATACATCAAAATCCAAAATGGAGATCTATGTGCACAAAGATGATTATAATTGGGTAAATGCCATTTATTTTTCTTGTTAATTATGATTTGTTTTTGAAAATATTCCTCCTTTAAGGATAATCTTATGTAATAGTTAAAAAAATAAGAAATTACATATCCATATCAATGATAAATGGGTATTAAGTGTCTGTATCCTGGGGGATACATTGTCTATATTGGGGTATAAAACCAGGGATAATCATTCATACAGTTCTGTTTTGAAATCTATACTCTACAGATAATGAATAACATAAAGGTATTAAATACTTAATACACTTTTTTATTATTTTTAAATGTGTTTTACTGATCATTCACTAGTGTACATATGTTTTTAGGGGACCTTTGTCAGTATGTTCTGACAACATGAGAAACAGTGAGGCAGCATCAGTAATTTTGCTACCTGATGGTTTATCTGATCCAGATGATGGAAACCGTGAATAAATTGTGTTGTAGTTTATATTGGTGATTGGGGGATAATTGTAATTGATCACTTTCCCATCCTGGCACTAAAAGGTCAATGCAGGATGTATTAGACTGGATGGACCTTAATCATGTGTCAGAAGTGAAAAGTGAGGCTTTGCAGTGTCACTGGTCATTGTCCTCTCCAAACTCCTCCCATGCCTGAATTTTTGCCTCAGTGACTGCCGAAGCCATTNATGCCTGAATTTTTGCCTCAGTGACTGCCAAAGCCATTTTCTGCCTAGCCTGCTGATACCCATCAGCTGCTTCCGGAGTCTCACAGGCCAAACAGGGCCAATAGGGCTCCTTACAACCTTACAGCTACAGCTCCAGTTGGCTCAAAAATAGAGGCACGGGACACAGTCCACAGGGGGCTAGACATTTACCAGCAGACCCTCATAACACATTTGTGTCTGCCAGGCCTGACTGGCATCCTTCTCAACCGCTGAGCCATCCACCACCAGGTGGTGATCAGTTGATAGCTATGCCCCTTTCTGCACCTGAGTGTGCAAGACATGTGGCTGCAAGTCCAATGATTGATCATCGAACTGCAGCCTAGAGTGGCCTGCTGCCTAGTGCACATGTGGACAGTCTTATTGCAGATAGTCCCTTCAGCATGTCCTGGGTCATCCCCAAGTCCTCTTCCTGATGAGACATGCCTAGAACACCATAACAAGCATGTWTCCTAGCCTGATGCCCAAGCCACCTCATCTGGCTCCTCTCAGTGCAGAAGAGCCATTCATTCTTCAGTCTYCCTGCACTCGTAAACAAGACTGAGATACTMGAMCWCYKTCRCTGGAGGCAGGATCTCATTTCCAGCCCAGAGAAGACACTTGACCCTTTTCTGGCTGAGTAACAGGGTCTCTGATTTGGAGGTACTGATCACAGGGGAATTTATCAGGCAATGATCTTCATCATCACCAAACCTCAGCCCCCCCACACCCACCNTGTCCAAGACATGTGGCTGCAAGTCCAATAATACAACTACAAAATTGATCATCGATCTGCAGCCTAGAGTGGCCTGCTGCCTAGTGCACATGTGGACAGTCTTATTGCAGATAGTCCCTTCAGCATGTCCTGGGTCATCCCCAAGTCCTCTTCCTGATGAGACATGCCTAGAACACCATAACAAGCATGTATCCTAGCCTGATGCCCAAGCCACCTCATCTGGCTCCTCTCAGTGCAGAAGAGCCATTCATTCTTCAGTCTTCCTGCACTCGTAAACAAGACTGAGATACTAGAACTCTGTCGCTGGAGGCAGGATCTCATTTCCAGCCCAGAGAAGACACTTGACCCTTTTCTGGCTGAGTAACATGGTCTCTGATTTGGAGGTACTGATCATTGTCCTAGCTATTTCACAATCTGTATATTGAAGGGGAATTCGTCAGGCAATGATCTTCATCATCGCAGCAGAGACCTAATCCTGAGAACACCAAACCTCAGCACCCCCCACACCCCATTCCAAAGCTCTAGTTGAGCCTATCTTTGCCAAAAGTTATAAACAGAAGTCATGCTCCTGTGGTAGTCCAACGCTCACCAGAAATTGATCCAACTTTCTGCTGGCAATACGGACTAGGCTCTGATGGTGGTCACAGARGGACCAAGTAGCCTACATCAGAAGGTCTGGTASMCCAWACTCCCAAAGCTCTACCCACAGAACCTGCTGAGGGACACTGTSAAATCCTTTCYCCAAGTCCACAAGGCTCATGCAAACTGGTCGGGTAAACAGAATGAAARCCCAATTCCTTCTCAYGAATTATTCATTATAATTRAGCCAAAAYAATCAGAAACACTTTTGGATGTGACCAAAGATCTTCCTGTAGCATCTAAGGGGTGTTTCTGGAATAGCTGAATTCATCTGTTGGTCAAAGTCTGCTATCCAAAGCAGTATGTAAGGTTGATTTCAACAGTGYTGTATTAGACATCAGGTCTGGTCAAATGKTGGAATGACAGATGCATTTTTKGTACGATWGTACGATTTTGTGGTTKCAGTTCATTTTACAGTTTTTATAATCAGTCTGGCAAGGGTATTGGAATTCAACAACAATTGGGAAATCTCATCAAATGATTCCTCTTCAGAGAAGTAAACCCCATTATTTTAGATCAAATACCAGTCCACTTTCTATATTTGGATAGCCTGGTGTTTCTTCATTTTTCCCATTATCTCACAGCCCCGCTTCTAAATAATATTATGCTCAGTCTGTCAAAAATGGACTTAATGGAACCATTCATATTGAAATTTATTCCAGCGTTCACCTACCCTAACTAGGTCTTGAGGCTTTTCTGCATCTTGTGGATTTAGTCGGTTAGTGGAGCAGAGAGGGAGGGAAATGAGGCTATTTGCATCAAGAACATCGCAAACTTTTCTCACTCAGTGTCAGGGTGAAGAGTCCTTTGGCTAAATATAGCCACACTGTCTTGTGTGTTCTCTTCGACCTACACAACTCCTTTAGCCCCCTAACAAGCTTGAGAGAAGCAAGCTGCATAATAAAACCATAATGCCACTAAACTTGAGGAAGCTGGAACCATTACGCTCTGTGAAATGACTCTTATTAACCCCTAGCAGCAAGGATTAATCACTGTGCAAGTTAAACTTTGCATGCCCATGCACATACACAGGCGGGCTTGTCCACAGATAAAGGCATCCAGGGTGTTATAGTCAAAAGGTGCAGTGATTAGTCTTGTCATTTAGATTGAAAAGATTATAATGATTTCACAATTTTGACCTTGGCTGGAGGCTTGATTATACACATGGTCCTAATGTGCAGAGGCAAATGATGATTGATATCATTAATGATGCCTGCCAATCACTACTCATATTGCTCCTTTAGGAATCAGATGGGGGAAATCCTTTTAAAACAAACATAGTATGACACACAAAACTTTACAAAATAATGACTAAAATTTATGGACATCTGCAGTTTCAACAGAGAGGGATGTTTTCTTTCTTACTCAGCATGTATGTGCTGCATCAAATCAAGCTATAATATTCTTTCTTTCTTTGAATTTGGTAATACAAACAAACACAAACAAAAAAAAGGCATCATGTATGAATGAAATTGTAACCGAGGGGAGCTGTTTATGTGGGTTTGAAACGTTTGCTTTTTCAGCTCCTATAAGATTGCTTTATTACAATCTATATCAGATCACTGATGTGTTATATTTCCAATATACTGTATGCAGTTTGAGTCATCTTTTCCTCCAAGGCTGGCTCCCCCATCTCTCCTCCATGTACACCCCACCATGCTTTCTCCTTATTTCCGCAGAGCACTCGGGTGGAAAAGCATTTCATTTGCTAAACAAAGTGGAAGGCTGCCACAACACCAGGATGTAATGGAGAATGATGGGTGGCCCCCAATACCTGGAATCGTAGGACAAAGCATAATTACTCCTCCTGTCAACATCACAGCATCCATCACTTACTGCTGTCTCCCACTAAATGCAGTGTGCTTTTCCAAGAAGAGTGTGCAGTTATATTTTCTATGTGTGTAAATTTAGATATTTTGTCGACACATCTGTGTGTATTTTACTGTTACGCAAGTGTGTTTATCTGCACGTAGCTACCCGAGCAAAACCTCACAAGTACTCATCTGAATGCCAGAGTTGATAAATGCCTGAACCATGCCAGCACATGATTTTGTGAAGTAAGAGAAAATAAGGGAGATTTTTTTTTCTTCCTTTCTTTAGGAGTGCAGTAGACTTTAACAAGCTGATTACTTTATCCAAAGCGTGACTGCCTATTGCACCATGATAACAAGAAGAATCCATTTTGTGGTTCATACAGAGTAAAGTGCCTAAGTCAATTCAATAAATTTCACATGAAGATATGGGTTTGTCTTCTTAACTTCTTTTATAAAAGCACAGAAATACATCGCAGGAACTTGAGTTTCATTTTTAACATGAAATATATTATCAATGGATAACAGAATCTATTTAAAAAAAAAAAAAAAAGACAAAACAATATTTAAAGTAATCAATTCCATTTCACTTTGCCTTTGGTGGTAGCATGCTTGTTTTTGTATTTTCTTCCTTGTGGCATTAATGGACCTTTCCCACTACTACCCACTTAGCCCAGCCTGACACCACCCATCCCGATTTCTAAGTGTTCCTATCAGGATTTTCCTGAGGCTAGTAGATACATTTTTAGCACCTACCTACTCCATTGGGGTTCTGAAAGTTTGGAGCAGGACTGAAAATTGTGACAGGCCAATATTGGCCAGAATTTATTGTCGTGGGACGAGTATNTGTGACAGGCCAATATTGGCCAGAATTTAATGTCGTGGGACGAGTCATGAGAGCGATTCCCAACCCCGCCATCTTTAAAACCCTGAAGCTGCGACTGTGGATAACATTGGTATTAAACTAAGATGAGCTGCTGCGTTTTAATATTTAAACAGTTACAAAATGTAACTGGTGCAGAGATGACTAATCCACTTTAATATATGAGTTGCGGTAGTTTATTGACGGCTAATTCGGTATCCATCTTGAACTTTATCTGTACTGCGAGCTCTCTCCAACAAGTCTTCCAGGCTTATTTTCATTGTTTTGCTCTTTCTCTCTTTCTTTACCTCACTTCTGACAATAATGTCTTCTTGCGTTGTTCTGCTAAATCACCTAGAGTGCACGTTAAAAACGTCCGGTTTTAATATCCACCTGCTAGCTTGTGTGGCAGGGTGTAAAGTTAATGCGCTGTCCCGGAACTGGCTAAGAAGCTACGGCTCCAAAAATGTACACAATAGATGTCAATGTACCATTAAAAGGAATCAGGAACACAGAGTTTAAGGTTGTAAAGTTACATAATTAATATGTTGTAATATGATTTCATAAATGTTTAGAAGTACAGCTGCATATTTTAAAGAGAAATTCAATTTCATTCTTAGTTTTTATTTTTAATTATTTATTATAGGTGAAAGATTGCATGTTTGCACACTTTTGTATGTCAGTTACTAATTTTCAGAAGAAACGTTATGAAACTGGTTAACTAGTTTACTCTAAATGTCTGCTAATGTTTTCTTTCTTTCAAATACAAATTCAGTATGCCACACTCGTACATCACTCTAAATATTTAAAAGCGGAAAATAATGCTGCACCATTTTTCTGAATTTGCTGCCCCATTAATTCTGAATTAATGGGAATTCCCAGTCTAATTCTGCTTGAGCCCCATGAAAGCTTCGGCTGGCCTTGTATGTGCCATCTTCACCAACAACAGACTGACATTTACAAATCTTAACAAGTGCTCCCTTTACTGATTCATTACCATTCAAATTGTTGAATATGGTTGGATTTTGCATATCCTTTAAGAAATACACAAATTTATTTAAGGATATACAATTTTTTTAGCAGAGTACTGAAAAACTGGCGCGAATAGGCAAAGGGAGGACTACTATTAGAGAAGCAAAAGAAAAAAAAACCTCCTCCGGGATGGATGGAATGGACTTTGGAAAACATTTAAATTTACAAAAAATAAGCTATAAAAACAAAGGAAAGAGAGAGGGGTTCAATGTGTTAACTATTTCTGGGTCTGGTAAGTGAACTAGAGGAATTGGTTTCTATTTGGGGACATTGACAAAGCTGAAATTGTACTGGGGAAATTTGAGTTTGACCTGTACTGATAAAGCTGTTGATTTACCCACAAAATTTTGATCCACCATTAGATGTTGGTAGTGACCGAAAGAACCATATTACACCAATAAAATGCAGGAATGAGATTTATCTGAAGAGGTGGCTGGGCTCTGACTTAGCGATAATGAGGAGTTTGGACATGTAAAGGGAACTTGCAGAAGCTGATGCTCAGTGACATCAAAAGGACCCTGACATGGTTTGGACTTAAAGATGCCTCTGGGGACTCTTCCTTTAGAGGTTTCCAGCGGATCTCAGGCTGGGAGTAGAACTTGTGATTATAGCTAAAACCTAATGGAGAGATCCCATCAACCCATGGGAACGACCAGGGATCTCCATGGAATAACCATGAGAAGAATGTCTAAGCCAGTTGCTACTGAGACTCAACTTGGATGGATGGATGATTTTTAAAGTGGCTATAATATGACTTTAATGTATTTCAGGTATCTGTAGATACAAATATGTTATTAACTTTAAATGTTATATATATATATGTGTGTGTGTGTTTTGAACATTAAATGAATATTATGAGATTTTTGACCGTGTTTAATTTAGTTGTATTTTACTAACAAGAAGCAAGAGGTTTTTGCAACATTTTATAGTAATGAGCCATAGCTATTAAGGCCTTAAAAAAATAAAATTTTAACAAAAGAAAAAAAAAAATCCAGTCAAGAAATGACCCAGTGTTGCAAAAACATGTAAATGAATCAATTTTAAATGGTAAAGTTTAGGCAGTTTCATTCTAGCAATCTTAATTTTTTATATTGCATCTATGGAAAATTTGAAGGAAAACTGTGTTACTGCAATAAAACTGCATTTTTACATCAGCAAATGGATTTCTAAGGAATTTCTAAGGAACTTAACCTGTAGATAAAAACCAGGCCTGTATTTGCATGGTTTGCTGTGCATTTTTAAAAACGTGCAAAAACTGGACAAGTGGAGGAGGATAGAGTAATGGCGGAATTATACCTGGTGCGTGTGCGTCACTTTACAACTGGGCCGGAGCCTCCACTGCTATTCACAGCCATTTCAGTTAATGGTTTGTATTATACTGGGTGCAACGCAGCATGTACCTGAAGCGTGTTATTGGGCTAAATTTATGTATACAGTCTATTTTTGACGCCTCACACTCCCAGAAGGCATCGATTTTCCAGCTCAGATAGGGTCAGACAGTAACTCAGACATGGGAGCAGTGTAAAAGCCCCGTGCAGATTTGCGCTGCTGCACTATTAAAACAGTACGTATTTAGCCAGTCAGGGGGTTTCACTGTATTGTTTTTTGTTCACTGAACCCTCATCAGAAATGGTTTCCATGAAGAGTGACTGTCATTCATAAGGAAGTCTAACAATGAGAAAAAACTGAGGTTTGCCAAGTGACGCAAGAACTGGACTAAAATTGGTGACAACAGGTCTTATGGAGGGATGATTCCACTCTTGAGCATGGACTTCAACATCATTTTAAGAAATGTTGGATCGTCTAAAAAAAATAATTTATTAGATTTATATAGCACTTTTCAGGCCACCGAAAGTGCTTTCCAGTGCTTTACATTACTCATTCCCACCCTTTTAACACCTGGTGGTGGTAAGCTATATGTTAACCACACGTGTATTTGAGGCAGGCGTCTGAAAGTCGGTGGCTCAATTCCAGGCTTCGAACATGCCGAAGTGTCCTTGGGCAAGACACTAAACCCCATGTAGCCCCCCAAATGTGTCTATTGGGTTACAAATGTGTGAAAGAGGAGAAAGCACTGACAGAAAGCACTAAATGTGTTATGTAGTGTTAAAGTGCTTTAAGTGGTTAACATGGCTATATAAGTGCAGTTCATTTAACTCTGGGGTCGAGGATGAAGTGTCTTGCCCAAAGACAAAATATGTCATGGAATGTTATTGGATGACCTGCTCTACGACTGAGCCACTACCACCACAAAAGCAGTCAATCTCCAAAGGAAAGCTTTGGAAAGTAATTTAAGAAGTATTTCTGAAAACTTTTTAATGAAATGACAAGAAAGCTCTTCTCAGGGGCTTTGCCGAAGAATATATGTGGCCAGACGTAATATGATTTTAAGTTTGTTAGAAGTGAATGAACGGTTTCATACATATTGTATTTACATGAATGTAATTATATGCAGGACAGTGTATATACGACATAAAGCCTAGCTGAACTGTTAGAAATGTTTTAGGTAACATAAGTAAATTTAGCTTCTTTTTTCAGTGGTCAATAGGAGCATGGGCAAAGCATGAAGCACAATTAAAAACGACCTTCATCACAAAAACATTGTAGTATGTGAAATTATTCACATGATATACTGAATTGGTAAATGTGTTTTCTACCTGATTTAACATAAAAAATTAACCACCTTTCCTCCCAGCAAAGAATTTGATAGTCTGCTCCACTTAAATTGCATCATCTATGTCATGTTTATCAGTAATTTCAGCAACTAAGAGCGAGAAGAGAAAATTATTTATAGTGTTGCTCCAAAAATAGATTAAAAGACGGCTCATGTATATTTTATTTCCGTTCAGCGCTAAAGGGGTCCCAGACATAAACTACTTCCATCTCTTTAAGTCCAATCCTGTCACTGTTGCTTATCTACTAATGTCACTTCTCTTTAGCGTAATGCAGAACGTTTATACCAGATCTGTCATGCTCTCTAGCTGGTTACTTGTCACATTTAATGCTTGAAAGGTATGTCAGTCTTGCAAACAAGTAATATGATTCTCTTTTCTGACTTTTACTTTTCTCTGAATGTGCATGCTACTGTTTTGAAAAATCATTCTTTATGCCAAACTGGCACAAGAGGCAGTGCACAGACTGTAAGGAAAAACTACCTTTTCTTTTGTAGGCGTGCATTTTCTGGCAGCTGTAGAGTGCTCGATGTGTGAGTGTCTCAAACATATGTGTTTGATAACACAGGCTTCATCCATGATACTATAAAACAGACATGGCTGCACATTCCTTCTCATTATGATATACAGAAGACATTATATGGTTGCCCCTTCATTTCCATCACACCCACACATTGAGGAAGAGCTCTGCAGCTGTTGTGTTGTTGTGCACAACCTTTCATTGTTTTATTGTCTTTACATGGTACAAGTCCAAGAGTCCTACAGCTGTATAAAACTTGGTGTTTGGTGGTTAGAATAAGACTATGTATGTTATGTAGAGAAAATAACTCTAATAATTGATCTTTTTAAAAAGTTAAATAACCATAAAATGCAAGAGGGTGGTGCATGTAATACCACATAATAGAGTAGTGTAATAAACACCAAGTCCTACTTCAGACTTTTCTGAGTCTGAGTCAAGGTGGTTAGTTACTTCTGACTTTATGACAGTTCTCTATCTCTCAAAGCAATTTGAAGCCGCCTTGAGAACAGAGCAATTATCCTCTCCTTTTTTTCCTGGCTGTTGAAATGAAGGATTGACTCATCTAGACTGTCTCAAGGGGTCCATAGCTGTCCAGGCTAGAGACACCTTCCCACCAATTGTCACCTTTCCCATGGTATCATTAAATCTTTTGCAGCCACTCACAACTGGCTGCAGCCTGCTGTCCTTTGATCAATAAAGGTCTAAACTTTATTCTTATTAAAATGGGTTTATGTTGACAGCTGTTTGACCCTCACAACAGGGAAATAATTTGAATATTTATTATTCAGGTAGTCGGAAATTGTGCTCTCTGCAATCCTGTGTTTTATGTAATTTTTGATCAGTAAGAGCTTGACTAAAGTTGAGGGGGAATCAAAACATAATGGTATGGCACACCAAGTTATGGCACACCAAGATCTCACAGGTCTTTCTTTTTCACACCGCTGAAAGCACTGACACTTTTTTCTACATTCAGCTAATAGATTAATTCCTCCACCAATGTAAGATGGTCTTTACTGGTGGAGGAATTGGTTTTATTTATAAATGTGATTATTGAATAAACTATATTTTTTTTAAATTTCAAATTGGGTTTGGGTCATTTAAGTA
>CM047998.1:18634814-18644962 GCA_026261665.1 Melanotaenia duboulayi
AAGAGCATTAAACATCCGCAGCTCATCCAAAATGCTGCTGCTAGAGTTTTAACCAGGACTAAGAGATCTGAACACATCACACCAGTTTTGAAATCTTTACACTGGCTTCCAGTCAGTCACAGAATAGATTTTAAAACCCTTCTGGCTGTTTACAAATCCCAGAATGGTTTAGGCCCAGAACACATCTGCGATATGCTCAGTGAATATAAACCTAGCAGAGCTCTTAGATCTAAGGACTCTGGTCAACTAGTCCAGACCAGAATCCAGACTAAACATGGAGAAGCAGCATTTAGCTGTTAAGCTGCAAACAAGTTGAACAAACCGCCAGTGGAGAAAAAACTTTCACCAAATGGAGACATTTTTTAAATCTAGGTTAAAACACTTTGAACACGTCTATGAATGAAATCCACACAGTAACTTTTTAACTCATCTTGAACCATTACATCTTAATGTAATTTATGATTTTATTGTGATTCTTGCTATTTGTTGCTGCCTTTTACTATTTCTTAATATCTGTAATGCTTTTGTTTCATGTAAAGCACTTTGAATTGTCCTGTACATGAAATGTGCTGTAGAAATAAACTGCCATGCCTTCTATGCTAAGTGTGCATAACCTACTGTCCAACATTGTAAAGAAAAACTAATTTAAGCCTCTAAAATTCAGCTTTTCCCTCCCCATGCTGCTCGGCCTGGCTGAAGCTTCTCTTTCCAGGGAGGGGGGCAGAGAGGCTGCCTGGTACAGGTACTCCTGGTTAGCCTTGTGCAGCTTTTCAAATGGACTTTCAGATTAGTGTTTTTTCCTTCCACATATTGTATCACCTGCTTCTTCTACAAGGCACTTTTATCTTTGACATGGTCATAACGCAAGAAATCCCAAAAAGCATTCTCCTTGCTTTCTTCTAACTTCTTTGACAGCATCACGCTAGCCGGCGCGGACGGACACGCTGTTGACACGCTGTTGACACATGATGTCACGATGCAGACTTCTGACGTAAATCCGGCAGAGCAAAGTAAATAGATTTCCCCGAGGGCTTATATATGAAATACATTTACAAAAAAACGAAAACCAACATTATTGCTTTCATTTTAGTTCGTTTTGTAAACACACAATACAGTTTCAGTTAGTTTTCATTTTTTTTAAAGTCTCATTTTTTATTTCAGTTAACGAGAATGTTTTTTAATTCTAGTTTTCGTTTTTTTTCGTTAGTTTTCGTTAACTATAATAACCTTGACACACACACACCCTGGACTCTGACATCCCCATCAACACAACTCACCATCAGGTTGACATGCTGAGGAACAAGCACACAGCCACTTCATTTTAACCAGACCATAAACTAACTCAGTCACTTTTCTTTGCACTATAACCATAAACATGTATTGCACTGACTGTAATTTGCCTTGTCTATGTGATGTTTATTTACTTAGTGATAGTGCTTGTTTTTTTTTTTGTTTTTTTTTTTTTGTTTTGTTTTGTTTATTGGCTCACATTCTTGCACCAAGTTTTGAGAGAACTGTAATTTCAATCCTCTGTTTTTCCTGTACATGCTGCAGAATTAACAATAAAGCTAACTTTGACTTTGACTTACTCCACTGTCCATTAAACTCTGCTGGCTATTGATAACTGGCTGAATCCAGTTCAAGTCACTAACACTTTGATGCCTACAGAGACTTCAAGACCTTCACCCACCATGCTAAACTCAATCATACAAACTTATGCCTCTTCCCACAATTTCTTGAAGACTCTTTTTTTCCAAGGGAAACATGTCTAAGACTGGAACTTGCCTTGCTTATCTTTACATGTTTACATTGATTTTTTTTTAATCTTTTGCTCTTTTTTTATCACAATAAATAGGAGGCTTCCTTTGGTGCTGATTAACATACATTTTTATTTTAAAAGTATTGCACAAAATGAAAGGAGATGGTTTATTACAACAAAACAGAAGATTGTCTTAGTATGACATCACTGAAAACGGACCTCCGCCAAGCCATTGTAATTTATTTTTTGTCAATGACTGTTGCCATTATTTTTAAGTTAGAAGTGCAAATGGCTAAAATATTCCTATCCTCCTATAATAAAGAATCATTTTAAAATTCCTGGAGCCATGCTGTGATTTGGATCACCTCCAAAATCTGGATTACCTGCAAAATCTAATCAGACATTCTTTATTCCATTTCTGAAATTTCCTCAAAATTCCGTCAAAATCTGTCCATAACTTTTTAAGTTATGAAAAATCCTAACCCCATCCATCCATTGATTTCTGCTGAATTGTCTCAGAAATGCAGCTTCATTGAGACATGCATTTGTTTGATTTATGTGCATTTCAATCTGAGCCTAAGTTCAAACAAATAACTAGCCGAGAGGCAATTTTTTAAAATCTTTGCCAGGCTATATCCTGACGAGCTTGTTTTGACAATACAAAATTGGTGTGTGAGTAAATGCACTCAGAGGGCAATTTAACATCCTGTCTTTATGATAAACCATTTAATGTTGTGCGGTAGATGGAAACAAGTATGGGAGACAGGCCATAGCCTCTCAAAAGATTCCATTTAGTGGCTACATCACCTTGTGAAGTTCCAAATTGTTTTTGTGCCCCGCAGCTAAACATAATGAAGATTCAAGGCGTGCCAGGGAACACAGCAATGTGTGTCCAAATACTAGGCAATGGGCAAGGAGACATATGCACAGCAGATGCCAGGCATGCACATACACAGGTTTGCGCATGCAAGCGATCACATATCTTCACCATCTTTTAACAAACACGCACACCCCTCTTTGCCTGGTGGACATTCATTAGGATGCAGTGTGAAGGGATACTGTGGTTTTAGCAATCAAGGAGCTGGCAGACCAGTTCCCCTGCTGAATTAAAGATAAGCTCACCTTGAGAGATGAGATTAGTCCATGTGAGAATCTGCCCCAAAGTAGACAAACCTGTACACAGCACATCCATGTTTGTCAAATATTTGGCTATGTTTGCAGTATTAGCTAGCACTCACTGAAATCAACTTTAAAGACGTCTCTAAGTCGGTTACATTGATATTTATGGCATCTCAACTTCGCTGACATAGCCTTTCTGTATTCTATATATGGAGTTTATTCAGAATGGACAGATAACTCATTTTTGGCTAGTCAATCACTTCTGTACATCAGTTGCACCTCAAGATTTTTTAACCTGCAGCAGACTGTGACATTTGAGAAATAGAGAAGCTAGAGGCAACAGTGAGCAGATTTGTTTTTATAGGCGTCTGTTTGAGCCACAAAAAATACTAGAAGTCTGAAAATAGTTGCAAATTTTACACAAACACTGAACACAACTTTAAATAAATTGGTTTGAAACTAGTCGCACTGACTAGGGATCAGTCTCATCAGTTCCAGGTGTAAGTAAGAAATGTCAGTTAGTGAGAATGTAAAGGACAAATAGTTTGAAGACTAAGAAAACCTTTAGAGAAGTGCACTCTAAATTGCAAGATTTAAGCCAGATTTTTTTACAGAAGATTTTCAATAATTTAGATTGCAGTAAATTCTAATTAGCTACACGGTTTGATACTTGAATGAAGTATTTCAAGGAAAAAGGCTGATTAAAGAAATGTTACTTGAATATTTTCATCATTTAGCCTGCCCCCATGCTGTCATTTGAAGTCTCTGGTTTACATCCTGACTCTTGAGTCTCCCATCTTTCTTAATGAATCTGAAGTGTTTCTCTTAGAACAGACATTAATTGTCCATACTCAGTGCTGCTAAACACACAACAGCAAGTCTACTGTCTTAAACTTCGAGCTACCTTAATGTCAAAGGAGTACATAGCACACAAAAAATCTCACAAAGCTTATTTCAGACTGGCTATCTGTATCTTTCTGAGTCCAGCTCTATACTGTGACATTTTTTTCTTCTTCTGATAAGACCATTACAACCAACAGCACCACTAACTTCTCATAAAGATTTTAATCAAACTGTCTGTGATATCAGTGGAAGAATTCTGCTTACTTTTGGTTTAGGTACACTGAGAAATGGCTGATTGTCTCACTTTCTGTTTTCTGTTATCTCAACTGACCTGCCTGCCTTACAAATAAACACACACACAGACACACACACAACCATTTATACAGTGAGAGGAAAAGCAGCACTTCTTGACTAAGCAAAAACAAATTAAATAGGTTTTGTTTGTTCTGTGCATAAGAGCTCTTAGGCTTCCATAGTCTATGATTTTAAGTTCACGGTGCCTTAAAAACCAACTAGAAATTTACTGCCTTTAATTTTACACTATATTGAAAATTATATTGCATGTACGATTTCAATTATTTAAATAGTTTGGTTTGGCTTTTTGGGGGGGAAATGTAGCTTGTGTTGTTTTTTTGCCTGTTTGGATTACAGGTAATGTTAGACAAGTTATAATGTCAGGCAAGTTTGATCATTTATTAGGTTAGCTTAATTAAAGGAAAACTACTTAAGAAATTGCTCTACATTTGGTTCAGTTAAAGGCCTTTTATTGCACAAAAAGTGAAATTACAGTGTATACAGTATACAGTACGATTGTGTCCAATTATAATATAAAAGAAACATGACAAAGGTAAACGTAGCACTACGGCATATCAGGGGAAGTTGTTGTCAGGCAAATGCATTGAATTAAAAGAGCAGCTGTTAAAAAGCTACTGATGATCAGTAAGGTTTGGTATTTGAAGCTGTTGGTGTCTCTCCAAGAACCAGGATACTCCTTAATCTGCAGTTGTGCATCAAGCTGTATTTAGGCCACCTAATGTTACCAAAAGCCAAAAGGTCTTTTATTTCTTTATATTAATGCCCCATGCATTGCAAAAAATATTGCAAGCAAATGGATTAATGCCTTTTATTTCAAAATGTGTGACCCACCGTCCGACACAGAAATATATACTGCAGCACCGAGTCAACAATCACCACAGACAAGACTGGAGTCATACAAAAACAAACAGTCTATAAATATCCATTAAAATATCAGCAACAAGAAACATAAATGCACATAAAAAAAAGCATTGGAACCATTGGAACTTCTAAAAAAAAATCTGTACAAATATATTACCGCTTGAGCAGTGATGGAGTGTGGTATAAATGAGTGTTTAAATTCATTCCTGCTGCAAAAGGCACCCTGAAGCTTCTGCCTGATGGGATACGCTGATAGTCGTCATCATGCAGGGTATGCGAGGAATCTGCAGCTCTCTTATTTTACAGTCACAGGGTTTGTGCAGACCAGTCATTAAAAAAAAAACAATTCTCCACAAGTTGACCAATCACCTTGGAGCAGGAATTGTTCCTGAATCCTGGACTTCAGCTTGACAAAGTGGCCACAGAGCCAAACTGGACCTCCATATTGCAGGATACCAAATATTATTGCACTGCAGAAACTGTGAAGGATCTTTCTGCTGGCTGCAAAAGATCCGAGTTTCCTCGAAAAGTAGATCCTCTGAAATACAACAATGATATGAAGAATTCATTAATTAAGTAACTGCATATAAATGTATTATTTGGAGTAAAAAAAAAAGAAAAAAAAATATATGCTCAATTCAGTTTTATGAAAACATCATGCTTCTTTAGAGACACACAGAGATTGTTGGAACAATTGTAGATGTCTTGTTCTATATGAAACATTTAGAGAAATTAAAATAGCAGCCATGTCAAATGCACAAGGTCGTACTTTTTCATGCTGACTTCCACAAAACATTATGTTGCATGAGTCATTTAAATACTCTATCAATTTTACGCTCTGAAAATATATATATAAATACATATATAATGCCAGGTCCTTTGAAAAAGGTCACTAGCCATCACACTGTTCTTCCTACCAACAACAGCTGAAGTCAGCTGGCATGATTTCACCCACCTGCTTCATTTTGTGTAAAATTGTGTGCTTTTGTGAGTCACTGTGTGTCTCATAGAGTGTGTGTTTGCATGTTTGTCTGTGTGTTAAAGAATTAAGGCGTTATCAGTCTTTATTTCTCTAAACTGGGGCAGGCTGTATTATGTAACGGGATGAATTATATATCTGATCTACTTGGTTTGACCAAAGAGAACGTGGTGAAAGAGACTGTAAACACACATTCACAGAAACATGTTATATCTACTCCTGGATCTACATATACTTACACAGAATTGCTCATTCTTCACAACTTGTTACCCATCCAGAAACAACACATGTATTATACTATCTCCATGTGTAGCCTCGGTACCTACACATGTACACATACTCCATTATCTCAGTGAAGCACACTCAAGCTGACAGATGGGAGCACCAGATGATGAGCACCACCAGATTTTTGTCTCACGGTGGGAGCTATTGCTGACACCATTTAATCTGAGGAAACACTCAGACTTCCATTAGAATTCTAACTCTCTGTGTGTACATGCACACATGCCTGTATGTACAAACATTCTGTGAGGTATGTATGCAGCAAAAATCTGAATAGATTTGGTATGTGTGTTTTGTTTCTGCATAGGGTTTTAGAGGTATAATCTTGTGGAAAAAAAACAAAAAACAAAAACATAACCTCTTTCAACTCTTAAGGTTTTAAGAAACAAGAGAAGCATTTGATCCGAAACAGAAACTATTAATACCCATAAGCAAAGCCTGATGATATATTACCCGATATGATTATTTAGTAGAATATAAGTCAAATTGCTGGAGTGTGTGAAAAATGCTTACCCTGATTACTTTGATTGGAATTTGGAGACTAAGAGATGTTCTGCTATTGAAATGCACTTGATATAAAAACATGTTTTGGCAGTTTGCTGGTCTGGAGCAATCAGGTGCGTGTTAACACAATACCAAGCAGAAAAGATACCAGTGATCACAAAGAGGCAGTTGTTGCTGCCCATCAAACTGAAAAGAGTTATTCCACAGAGGCAAGTGGTATCCACAAGACAAAAACATCCAATACAGTTGTCAATCATCCCAAAAGTAGACATTCAAGCTTCTCAAAGCCAGATCATGCAATGCCTGAGAAACTGAAAAAAAAAATAAGTACATGTCACACTCTACAGGTTTCAGTTAGCATGTTTAATGTTCATAGCAATAGTCGAGGAAAAAAAAAAAAAAAGACTTAAAATTTTGTTTGGGAGCTTGCAGGAAAGGGCCTCTTGGTAAGAAGATGTCAGCACAGCTTGGGTTACAAACTTGCATCTGAATTAACTAAAGGACTTCTGGAATGATGTCATTTGAAAAGACAAGATCAAAATGGAAATGTTTGGTCAAAATGCACTAGGTTTTGGAAAAGAATTTGCACAACACCTCACACCAGTANTTGGTCAAAATGCACTAGGTTTTGGAAAAAAATTTGCACAAACACCTCACACCAGTAGTGGTGGCGGGCTGATGATTTGGGATTGTTTTGCAGCCACAGGACATGAGCACCTTGCAATCACTGAATCATCCATGAACTACTTTGTATATCAAAGTTTTCTTGAGTCAAATGTGACGCCATCAGTCTGACCAGTAAAGACTGGCTGAAATTGTGTCATTTAATGGAACAATGATCCCAAACATAGATCCAAATCTACAACAAAATGCTTGGACAAAGAAAAAAAATAAAGGTATTGTAATTTCCCATCTGAGGGCTTTTTGGGACCCTAAGAAAACTGAACATTAATGACTGCCTGTAAACCTTAAGAGTGACCAAAATTCCTCCAAAATGGTGTGAATAACTGATGTCAAATACACAAAAATTAATTAAACACATCAACATGTGGTTTTAAAACAGCCTCCAATTTCTTTCTTCTTTTTTAAACTTTGATATTTAATGTAACCATGACATATGCAACATGATTGTTTTTCAGCTGAGTTTGTTTTTGACCAAATGTACACATAATACCTGGTGATTAAATGTTCCAATGCATAAAACCTTAGAATAAAATGTGTTTCTGAATAAATGTGTCCTTTAGCATGACTTAAAATCTTCAAACTTGTGCATTTTCTCACACAGGACATAACGCTATAAGTTAACTATGCAAATGAACAAGCTGAGTTTGACATTCTCATCTTGCTCAAACTTTTCATCCAGGCTATAAAGAACAATGACCTATTAGCAAATCTCTCAAGCACATGCTGGAGTCCCTAGGCTTGGTCTATTCAGGCTGTTTGCTTATTCTATTTTCCTCCACACACTTCCCTTCAGCTCTTTTTTCTTTTGCTTTCCATCTTTCTCGCTCTGTCTCTTCGCCCTCTTTGTCCCCGTGGACTGTTTGTCTTAGCAGCCTGCCTTTGAGACAAACTGAACTTAACCAAACTAATCTATAGGAGGAGAAGAGAAACAACCGCCTTTCTCTTCTTCGTGGTCATCCTCTTGAGATGCTGTTGACATTTTGCAATGAGAAAGTGTGTCATATTGAAGTGAGCAAACAAATAGCACAGAACACGAGAGAGTTGACTCAACTTGAAGTGAAAAATATTCAGGAGGGACATGGATCCCACGTTGTGGTCTGGCTGCTCTCATTGAGCCCTCACTGGCAGTTAATGACCTCTCACCCTCTGATAATGTTCCAATAGTGCTCCAATGGGGGTGTCAAGTCACTAAGCATGGAAAGTGTTGCAAAGTGGCTGTAGACCTTACAAATGTTTTGACATAATTCCCTCGACCAGCAATGGATATTTCTTTTATACTGTGAGCTGATATTTGTACGTGAGCTGGGACACAACACACCATTTATAGGGTGCTCGGTGCTTTATATAACTTGCAATATATGATAGCATCAAGATTTTTTGAAAGTTTATTGTCTCAAAAAAACAGTTGTTTTTTTTTTTTTCTCTGAGTTTAGTCCTCAAATGTTTTGACTTTCTTCACACAGTGAGAACACAGTGACGGTGATGCCTGTTTATGAAAAGAAAAAAGAATAGAAGGGTGTTTTTTCACCATCTCCTCTGCTCCAGAGATCCTGGAAGAGGGTTGACAGTGGCAGTCTTGCAGCCACTTTCCAATGCACTTTGCTTTAAAAGAAAAAAAGAAAAAAGGAGTCAACCCAGCAGTAGGCAGTATGGGTATTGGGTAGAGAAGTTTTTCCATCAATCACAAATCAATCACAAGGTTAGGGGCACAATCCAAGCTTCCCCACATGTCAAAGTGTCACTGAGCTACACATTCCTAATGGCAGGTAAGCACCATGCAGGGCAGCTCTGCCATGGTGTCTGTAGGTGAGGAAGAAATGCATTGTATAGTGTTTTGTACAACCAAACTAAGGCTACAAAGAAACACCAGAGGTGCAAAGGGTTTAGTTATGATTGGTAACCAAATGTTGACACATACAGGCTGAGACCATACCCAGAATGAAGCAAGTTCTTTAGTTTTTGTCCGTAAAATCTGTATTTAAGTTTTCCAAGCTTTTTTGACATAACTGTGATGGAAGAAAGCCACTGGTTTGTGCTGTTGCCACAACTCTCTGCTGCAGCCTTTTTCCATGGAGTCTGCAGGTTCTCCCAAAGCTTGCATGTGATTATAGGTGAGAATGTAGGCTAGGTCAACTGGTAATACGAAATTAAATGGATAAAGTTAAAACTGCTTGATTTTATTTGTTCTATTAGCCCAGTTATGGATTAGTGACCTTTCCAGGATGTACTCTACCTTTTACCCAATAGTAACTGGAATAGACTCTAGCTCTCCTGATACCTTAAAGGTGTTGCGTGTGAAAAAAATCAAGAGCATTGACTTCATATATAATAAAAACTGTGCTTCTGTTGCTTTTTAATCACCTTACCAAAATATCCATTCTGTTTTTATTCTATTGCATTTATATCTACTTGCCATGGGTCCACATACTTGGCAGCTGCTATATTTGTACCGTTATTTTACCAACAGTGATTGGACAAATAACTGTGTGTTAAGTGAGAACCCTCCGAGCTTTAAAACTACTGCACAGTCGTTGCTTCACAGTTGCTAGAGCACCATTTGGGAAAAGTAACACATTTCAAAGGCACACATGAAGACAGTACACATGTACACCATTTTGGACATTTAGTGCAGTCTTCACTGCACCTGAGGTCTCTGGATCTACATGCAGAAGAATATTTAATTATCTGGAAAGATTTTGGCCGCTGACAGAATTTGTCCATTCACAACTGTGCTTTGTAGTTGACGTCATTCCCTCTCTTCACCACTAGGTGTCAGTAATTGTGACACACAGTGACACACTG
>CM047998.1:18650098-18664757 GCA_026261665.1 Melanotaenia duboulayi
AATATGTATATGACTGAAATGACGATAAAGACTACTAGTAGTTTGTTAATGTCTAAACTTAAAAAATAACTGCCAACAAAAAATTTCAAAGGGTCAGGCAAGTCAAGTAAAGTTAAGATTTGGAATTTCTCCCCTTCTACCACCCAGGTCACGAGTTGAGTTCCACAGGGATCACTTTTGGGGCCCATTCTGTTCTCATTATATATGCTTCCCTTAGGTTATATTTCTCGCAAGTACATCTCATTAGGGCTGGGCAATGCTGCAAATTTTGGCATTGATCCGATACCAAGTAAATTTAGAGCTGATATTGTTGATACTAATACTTTTTGCTTGAAATTTCACAATCATTTAATGATGTTTGCCTTTATTTTCATTGATTTTATATTTAAACTGTATAAAATATTGTCAAAACATTTTCATTAAATTGAATGGCAAAACTAAAGATTTTAAATTTAAGCTTTTTTTTTTCTTTTAATATTTCAAGGATATAAGATAACATTTACAATATAACAAAAATAACTGTTTGAGTCAAATAAAAGTCATCAGTGCAAGTTAGTTAAGCAAAACCTTCTATTGGTTGGCTGTCATTCACATTCTCTGGCTTTTTGCCCCCAAGGCACTCTCTAAGAAAAAATATTGATATCATCACACTGGTATCGATCAATACTGATGCTAGCTTTAGTATTAATAATATCGATATTTGGATTTTCAGCTCCCCTGCCCTTCCTCTTCTGATTTTCTGAAAAATTGGTCCTCTGGTCAAGGTTGGTCAATAAAGGAGATTTTGCCTTTGTAGTAACAGCTCCAAAAAATTTTGGAGAACATTCCTATTGTCAATTAATTGCTCTATAGCTAAAGACATGTTTATTTGTCTTGGCTTTTCACTGTATTTAACCATTTAGTAAAATTAGGTCTGATAAATATGAAAGCCCAAGACCATTAAAACATTTACAATCAAAAGAATGTTAAAATTAAAGTCAAGCTGGTTAACTGTACTGTTTTACACTGTATTACCATGTCATGTTGGTAAACTGTGGTTGTTTTAAATGTGCTTTTTAAATTTATTTGATTTGATTTGCTGTCAGTTTAGAATATTTATAAACACTAAAGTTGGCCGAAATGCTTCACAGTGAAAAAAAAAATAAAAATCAAAGATTAACAGATGACATCAAGGTAAGCATATGAATATGAATAAATCCAACAACTACAAGCAAAAGTAGATGAAAAATAAAGGAATTCTAAAATGTAAATATTGTAAATCACTTCACCTGAAAGCCAAAGAAAAGAGTTGAGACTAAAGCAGAAGGAGAATTAATAAACAGTCTGAATAGCACATAAATAGACGGGTAGACTGTTCCACAGATTTGAAGCAGTACAGAAACAAGCTTGATTTCTTCTGCGTTTTAATCTAAATCTGAGAACATCTAAAAGAAACCAACTTGACAACTTGATTTTTTTTTATTTATCTATTTATTTCATACCCCTTAAAGACAAGAATGTTAAAATGTACACTCTGTAGCTAAAGAATCTGTAAACAGACAGCACTGTTGCGTCATCTAATAATATGCCTCTTTATTTAACGGTAAACAGGATGCAACATACATTTCATGACAATTTCATGAAATCCATTGTCTATTATAATGAGACAGCAGGAAAAAAAATATGTAGACACAAGTCAATATATTAAGCTTCAATGACTATTTTAAGGTTTTCTTTGACACTGAGGTTGCTATAAAGCTTTAATTTAAACAATAAAAGCTCTTTTCATTATTGTTTGTCTTTTAAAGTCACCATTTGCTTATTATATAACAATGTTTATAAAGCGCTGCATATCTATTTCCCTGTTTCTTTGTATTTATGTTAACACGAAGAGAAAAAAAAATGACATAATGTTTTTTAAAAAATAAATCAATAAATGAAGTTTAATGGATTTCTGTGGAGCTGTTGGTTGCAGTGTAAAGTGTAATATAGTGTAATAGTTTTTTTTCTTTTTTTAGTCTGACACCATCTTTGTAGGTGTTGTAAATATTATTTGTTTTGAATTTAAAGATCTTCTGTGAGCAAAGCTTAAAACTGGAATGTTGCATAATCAGAGTTGGATAAGAAAACTGGCGGCCTCAAGAGACACAACGCTAGCTAATTATGTTAAAGATATCTACTTTTCTGTACTGATCAAAATAAAGGCCATTACTGAATAACTGGGAAGCTATCATTTTAAATTAAAAATGATACTGCAACAAGTGGTTCTCTCTATTTTTTTCTTTCCTTTTTAACGCAAGTCTGAATATAAATGAATGAATATGTTATTTCCATAATGATATAGTGGGGGATATACAAATGGCTATTACAGGTAATTTAGAATCTAGTCTAGTTACCTTGCTGTAAAAGATTCTGTCAAAGAAGTTTTTCTTTTTATTATTATTATTTTATCTGTCTTGTCCTTCTCAGCCCTTTCTATCTCAGACTGTCTCCATCCTCCACTTTCTTCATCTATAGCCAAACGTATCACATAATCCATTGCATCATGATAAAGTAGCCTATAAGAGATGAAGCTGCAATAGAGCAGCTTTGTCAGCGTGGTCATTGTTATACCAACTGCACTGTTGACTGTTCATTCAATCTGGAAAGTGGAGTAGAGAAGGCAATTAAAGTAGGCAATAATACTGCAGCTCATTCATTTTCATTTGTGGAGTTTCATTGACAGCTTGGTCCGTCTAATACAATGTGGGATTTGTGCTCTTGTTTTCAAACAGAAATGTTTTGTCCAATTATGACTAAAATGTTTGTGGATAATTCTGCAGCAGAATTAATCAGTTTCATCAATGTCTTTAATCTGAAGCTTATTGGAATGCATTTGACTGACCAGCTCTTCACTAAAGGCCTCTTTTAAACACACCAGAATTCATTCTTCAATTTTGTCATGCCTGTATTGTATATGGTGCCAATTTCACTGGGTGTTAAATGTATAATAGTCTTAGCCAAAGAACTGATGCTTGTCGGCTATTACCCACACAGACATGTTGAGTTAAATAAATCAGGTTCAATCGAATTGAAACAATCACAGAGTTGATCTTTATCATATTTAAAATGCAAATTTTGGTTGTACGAAAAATGAAAAACTATCCCGACCCTGTCAATATCATTGAGCTTGACAGTCTAAATTCTGTTTATGTTGCATTTATCTTGCATCTATAGCAGAGCTATTTTGAATAATGCAGCCAGTTTGGTGGCAATGTCCACTTAGATTTGCCCACATTCCGTGTGTCAACAAGTATCTTGCACTGCTCATTTGGCAATGACATGCTGAGATAATGGTATAAACACCCAGGCCTCATCTTGAACGGTTGCGATTAAGGTTGCTCTAATTCAGCATAATACAACAGCCCTAAAGAGTTGAGACAGGAGCTTGTCAACATGTATTTCGTGTGGAAATATTTGGAAGTGGATTATGAGAACAGTCCATCTGTCACTTGCAATGTCTGCAATTGAAGCAATTCACCAGCTGGTAGTGAGATAGCTTCATTCAATACTAACAGTGTAGTAAGAGACCTAAAATTTAAACTCTTGCTGGGATACAGAGATCTCTCAGCTAGCTAAGCTTTAAACTCTTCAAAGGAAAACACAAAGGACAAATTCCTTTATTTATTTATTTTGTTTTAACTCAAACTACAAACCTGGTAGCTAACTTTAGGATTGTCATCAATGCTCCCTGAGAGAGCTCTTTAAAAAAAAAACAGTGTTGGTCAAGAAAGGGTTAGATAATCTTGCAAAGGATGCAACATAGTTACACTTATTGAGTCAGTGTACTTTTTTTAAACTATCCTGCTGCTAATAAATATTACACATAGCACTGTACAGAAAACGTTGGTAATGTAAAGTAGCATATCTAATTTTACAAGAAAAATATCACAAAAAGGTCAGGTGTATCCTGATGATAAAGCCAATTGGAATACACATAGAAATAAAATGTAAATACTACACGTGCAGAATGATGGGTTGTGAAACATCTGTTGAATTAAGTCAAATCAGTGAAATAACCTTATTGTCACGTATTGCTTTGGCAGTGTGCAGCTCCACAGATCCAGTGGAAGCCACAAGGTGTGACTTTAGTGACCTAGCTCCCACCTACCTTGCCTCTTCACTATGTGTATGTTTGAAAGATGGTGTCACTGTGAGCGACACACACCTCCAATCTTGTCAATTCCCACCTCTACTGTCCACATTGAGACAGCTTCAGTGTGAAGTCACAAAAAATACAGAAAAAGTTTCAAAGGACAAAACAACTGAGCATAACCATGGATAAAAGAACTGGAACATCACTGTCCGAACCGTGTTTAGGCAATGATGTTTTTATTTAACGTTTATTTGAATAATCAGTTGTGCAGCTGTTAGCTGATCTGCCCTTAAAATGACATATTTGCATATTTACACAAGCTATTTTTGACTGAGAAAATGCATTAGATCAAAGCATTACGTATGCACTAAGTACTTGTGTGATATACTCAGTGTAAAAGTTAAACTTTGTGTGACATGGTGCAATCATCTTAATCTGAATATTCTCCATCTTGCCAAAGGACTTCAAAAAAGAGGGACCATGAATCCAGATAGTCAAGACATGGCAACACCACTGCTAGCTAAGTAGCTTATAGCTACAGATCATAATCAGACATTGTTATGTGTTTTGTATGTTGTTTATATTTGTTATTCTGTAATCACATTCTAGGATTAGACAGATTACAGATATTCATGAAATTCAGCTGCAGAACAATTACAATAAAAATACAATTTTACTTTTCACAAATTTGACAATTTTTATTTTTAAATGTCACTTTTATGAAAAAATCACACCCTTCACAAGCACTCATGACTTCTAAATCAACTTAATTCAAGTTAAAGGCAGCTTAAAAGAACAGGTAAAAATGTGGTATTGGTTTACATAAGAATTCACATATGTGCCTAAAAACGTATTTAAAGTTTGTGCAACCACCTTTATTTTAATGAAGTTCTTGCTAGAGCTGTACTTCAATGTAGTTCATGGTAGTACGCTTTCATTTACTTCATGCTAAAACCTATACTTTAGCTAAGTTTATGCTAGTACATGTATGTGAGTGTAGTTCATGCTAGCACAAATACTTTAGTGCAGTGCTTCTTTTAGCCAAGTGTTTGTTAGAATCGTTGCTTGTTTACTGTGGCATTGCTAACATGCATTCATTTTTAATTTGTAGAAAATAGGGAAACATTAATCACATTTATTTAATCTGAATGTAAAATGAAAGATTTTTAAAAATATGTATTGTAGACATATCTGGTTATTATACATAATGGAAATTAAACCATGTTGTCCAATTATTATGAGCAGTGAAACCTCGGGACCTTGGGTATAGCCTGAGAGCAGGAGGAGTGTAGGGGTTTGAGTAGGGGCTTGAGTGGGATTCGGAGCTTGTGGGTTCCAGGACTGCAGAGGGATCTTGCTGGGGCCTTCCTCTGCCCCCTTTCTGGCGGTGTCCAGGGTCGTTTTTAATGTTGGGGTGACTTGGGTTTGTGCTCCAGGATTGCTGCTGATTGCCCGGGTCTCTGGACCACCATAATCTGCCTTTAGCCTCCATAGAGCCATGGTCGAATTTGCATGATCATACATCTCTGACCATTCCTCCTTCCTCATGCACTGCGTGTTGAAACTGAGTTGTCCAGTGGGNGGGTGACTTGGGTTTGTGCTCCAGGATTGTTGTGTTTGTGTGTTTCTGGCACTTTGGTTGTTGTTGCGATACATGATATTGTTGCTGTCTTGGTTATATTTTTTAGGACTTCCTGATGATTGTCAGCTTATTTAGCTGTAAAAGCTGTACAGAATTCTCTGTTATGTTTCTGTACAGGTGTTGCAGTTAGTTGTCTAGTGCATGGTTCCCAACCAAGAGCGGGGTCCATGAGGCTTTGAACATTAGGAGCCATTTTGATTAATGTTCCTATTTTAGGAAAAAAAAGTATGATTATATGTTTTTGTTAACTTGGGCTTTACCATAGGACAACACTCAGCCAGAATACATTATTTATGGAGCAAATATCACATTTGAAAGCATTAAAACAAGCAAGGTTTTAGCACATGACAGGGCAGAGGTTCCACGGCTTTTTAGTATTTGCATGAAGAGGTTCCCCAAGGAAAATAGGTAGGGAACCGGTTTAGAGTTGGGTTGGATTATCTAACTGCATGTTTGTATCCTCCTCCTTTTTTCTACTTTCTTTTTTACTTTTCTTCAATATTCTACTTTTATTCTGTCCCATCCAGGCAAGACCAGCAAGACTACATAAATTCCATAATTCAAAATAAATACATAAATAAGTAAAAAAAAAAGAAAAAATCTGATTATATCAAGCCTTATACCCATAAAGCTCCACTTGGGAAAAGCCAATTTGTTTACACAGCAGCCAGACCATCATTCTGCTGCTACAATGATGGACAGGACAAGTAAAAAAATGAATAAAAAATAAAATAAAAAAACATGTTTATTCAGGATATTTATTACAATCTTGACTATTGATTATGCATACATCCAGCAGTATTTGTTGTCATGAAACTCATCTACAGAATTGTCATGTCACAAATGTCATGTCATGTCATCAAACTGTCAGAAATGTTGTCACATTGTAAACTTTTTCTCATTTTTTTTTCTATACAGTTTTAATCCTAAAATAAGGGTCAAATGAAAGTCATTGGATTAGCCTCTAAAATGGATCAATAATCCATGGGATGAGCCAGAACAAACTCAATCCATGGAGTTCCCAAAGGACCCCAAGAATTAGCTGCCAACACCTCAGTCCCTTTGTTTACAGCTGTGGTTTGATTATCTGGATCACAAAATGAAAATATTTAGAAGTTCAAAAACTTCCATAAATGGTAGGTTGGTTGATTTCGGGTACATTATGTGGTGCTTGATTTGGTAGCAGGGGGATCAATGGCTTCTCCCCCTGGTAATTCTGGCTTTGTCTGGTGATGGTAGACCGAATACTTGTGTCTGACAACAATGACTTGCATGGCTAGCCCCATGTGTTGAGCTTTCAGGGCTGCTGAAAGTGGGTCTGGAGTCTGCTTTGGCCTGATCTATACATTTTTTCTTTAAAAAGAGGTAAGAAATATTTTCCATTGTCTTCATTATTATACCTTCCTATAGAAAGTAAGATTGGCCACAGACTATATTTCTCTAGCAGCCTTGTTAGCCTCCTTTCTTTTAAATTAAACTGGATGAGGTAGCTCTGAGTTTATTGCTCCAACATGAAAATATTAACTAAGTTGATATATGGTTCCTATACACTGAGTGAATATTTACTATAACATGATTTTCCCACATCTTAAAACTTTAGTTTTACCATACAACTAGTATAGCACATAGCTTCAGAATAACATCAGGTTTAAATCCTTGCAAAATATCAATGTTTGTATTTGCACAGAGCAAAATGTCTTTCAGAAATGTGCAGCCAAATGTCAATATTTTTAAAAGATGATTAATTTGTAAAACTCTAAAATTGACTTCAAACTGGTGTAATAACACTGTCTAGAAAGACTTTTCTGTCCACCTCTCGTAACTTTTTATTTACCTGGGGTTTCCAGTCTGATTTCAGAGGCAGCCAGTGCCACCCTGGCCAAGCGTATGTCTCTTGCCTCATTTGGAGTCCGTAACTTGGTTTCCATACCCTGTATAATGATGCATAACAATGCTTTATATTCAATGGAAAAAGGAAAATGCTTAACTCTTCATTCATATTTATTGTGAAATAAAACTTTACACTGTTTAGACCAAGATTGGCTTATTTCCAGTCAGTGATTCCAAGGTCATTATATATCGCTTGTCTTAGTTCTTTACTTAAAACAACCAATCAGTCAGATTATTGGCATAATTCTCACATAAAGCATAACTGTATCTGTTTCCATCACTGTACTGTACTGTTGTTTGTAATATTTCACCAAAGCAGTCAGTTAACCACACCAAGACCATAAACATCTGCTGACGCGTAGCTGACGCATTATCAGCTGTTTTCTATAGGTGTGACTGTCCCAGCAAACCTATCAGGGCCAATGAGATGGCCTTCTATTTCTGTGTTCTAGTGATTCATCTTGCTCGTTCCCTCTCACATTCTTTTTGATGTTCCTTTTTCCTTATGTTGAAGGTCCTCCCTTTCTCTATTATGTGAGTTTTTTTGTCTGTCCTCTTCTTCTGTGATGATGTTGACCCACTCGTATAATGTTCTCATGACTGATTGTGTGTTGTGGGGTGTTCTGATGTTCAGAGGAGGTACTGGTTCCTGTTAGTTGGTTTCATGTAATCCTGCTGTCGTCATTGTATGCGATTTTCCTGTCCAGAAATGCTTTTGTTTTGTTTGTTTCTTCTTTGTGTGTAAATGTCATGTTCACGGTGCTGTCCATGTTATTTAGGTGGTCTGTCAGTTCCTGGAGATGTCCCTGTTTATTTATTTATTTTTTTTCCAAACTGTCATTCATGTACTGCTTTCAAAGATTGGGGGTGTAATGGGTGGATGCTGTGTGAATGGCTTTTTCTTCCAGGGCCTCATTGTTATTGCTGAAGGTGGATGTCCCAATTATGCAGCCTTCTTTTTGTATGTAGATTTTGTATTTTCAAATTAAAAATGTGTGGTTTTTGCTACAAACTCTGGGAGTGTAGTTATGTCTTCAACTTTGAGGTTTGTGCGTTTTTTGAGTGCCCTGTCATACCAGAGGCATTCCTATATGTGTAATGTGACATTGATGGAAGTTTTTGTTAATAATGGTACTACATCGTGTGAAATGAGTATTTTGTCTGCTTTGTCTTTTATGTTGTTTAGTTTTTGTGGCAGTTGTTTTGAGTTTTTGCAGTTATGTTTTGTTGTACCGAGAAGGGGTTTTATTACTTCTACCAGAGCTTTTGAGAGGTTGTACGTTACTGATCTATTGCTGTCTATCATTTTAGTTTGATTGGGATGTCCTTCTTGTGTATGTTTGATGTCCCATAAATTTGAGGGGTGATGTGGGAATTAAGTGATTGCAACCCGCATGAATCACATCCATCCATCTATTTCCTACCACTTATCTGGGGTCGGGTTGCTGGACCAGACTTCCCTCTACCCGGCTACATTTGCCAGCTCGTCCGGGGGATCCCAAAAGGCTTTCAGGCCAGCCAAGAGATGTAGTCCCTACACATGTCTTTCATGGGTCTTTCCCGGGGTCTCCTCTCAGTAGGACGTGACCAGAACACCTCACCAGGGAGGCGTCCAGGAGGCATCCTGACCAGATGCCCAAGCCATCTCATCTGGCTCTTCTTGATGCAGAGGAGCAGTGACTATAAGCCCTTCCTGGATCACTGAGCTTCTCACTTAATCTCTAAGGGAGAGTGCGGCCACCCTGTGGAGAAAACTCATTTCGGCCACTTGAATTTGTGATCTCATTCTTTCAGTCACTACCCACAGCTGGTGACCATAGGTGAGGGTAGGAATGTAGACTTCCTGGTAAATCGAGAGCTTTGCCTTTTGGCTGAGCTCCTTCTTCACCATGACAGACCAATGCAGAGACCTCATCACTGCAGATGTCACATTGATCCACCTGTTGATCTCCCACTCCATCCTTCCCTTACTCGTGAACAAGACTCTGAGATACTTGAACTCCTCCACTTGGAGAAGGATTTCATTCCTGACCTGGAGAAAATACTTCACTTTTTTCTGGCTGAGGACCATGGTCTTGCATTTGAAGGTGCTAATTCTCATCGCAGCTGCTTCATAATCAGCTGTGAATCTGGAGATTACACTCTGATGAAGCCAACAGAACTGCATAATCTGCAAAAAGCAGAGACCCAATCCCGAGGCTACCAAACCAAATTTCCTCAACATCTCAGATACATCTAGACATTCTGTCCATAAAAGTTATGAACAGAATCTGTGACAAAGTTCAGCCTTGGCGGAGTCCAAACCTCACTGGAAATAAATCTGATATATTGCCGGCAATGCGGACCAATCTCTGGCACCAGTCGTACAGGAACCGGACAGCTCGTGCAAGGGGATGCAGCATTCCATACTCCTGCAGCACCCCCACGGAAGTCCTTGAGGGACATAGTCGAATGCCTTCTTCAAGGTCACAAAACTCTTCAAGACCAAGTTGTAACCTCTCCAAGACCCTGAAGAGGGTGTAGAGCTGGTCCACTGTTCCATAAATGGGACGAAAACCACAATGCTCATCCTCAACCTGAGGTTCAACTCTTAAACTGACCCTCCTCTCAAGGACTCCTGAATAGACCTTACCAGGGAGGCTGAGGAGTCTGGTCCCCCTGTAGTTGGAGCACAACCTCTGGTCCCCTTTTTGATGAGGGGAACCACCGCCACCCCAGTCTGGTCATCCAGGGAACTGTCCACAATGTCCACGCAGTGCTGCAGAGGCGTGTCAACGAAGATAGCCTCACAACATCCAGAGCCTCAAAGAACTCTGGGCGTACCTCATCCATCCCTGAGGGCCTGCCACCAAGGAGTTTTTTAACCATCTTAGCAACCTCAGCCCCAGAGATAGGCGAGCCTAAGCCAGGGTCCCCTGACACTGCTTCCTCATCAGAAGACGTGTCGGTGGAATTGAGGATGTCAGAAATGTTCCCTCCACAGACCCACAACGTCCTGAGTCGAGGTTAGTAGCTCCCCATTCCCACTGTACACAACTTGATGGAGCACTGCTTCCCCCTACTGAGCCACTGGATGGTAGACCAAAATCTTCTCGAAGCCGTCCGTACATCATTCTCCTTGGCCTCTCCAAGCTCCTTTTATACAAAAACAAAGAATTTTTGCCTTAGTGACTGCCGAAGCCACATTCCACTTAGTCTGCTGATATTCATCAAGTGCCTTCGGACTCCCACAGGCCCTATAGGACTCCTTCTTAAGCTTGGCGGCATCCATCATTGCTGGTGTCCACCAACAAGTTCAGAGATTTTGACCAAGACATGCATCAATGACCATACGGCCACAGCTCCAGTTGGTCGCCTTAACAATAGAGGCACAGAACACAGTCCACTTGGACTCAATGTCCCCCGTCTCACCCGAGACATGGTTGAAGCTCTGCTTGAGATAGGAGTTGAAACTGCTTGCACACCCTCACAATCCATTTGGATGTGCCAGGGCTGACCGGCATGCTCCCCCCACTATCTGAGCCAACTCACTACCAGGTGGTGATCAGTTGATAGCTCCACTCCTCTCTTCATTGGAGTGCCCAAGACATGTGGCCCCAAGTCCAATGACACGACTACAAAGTCATGCATCAAGGGGACTCCAATTATATCTAGCCAGAACCGCTCAACCTTGCACACCAGCTCAGGATCTATCCCCACTAAAGCAGCAACATTCTATGTCCCTAGAACTAGCTTCTGCAGCTGAGGATCAGACAACCAAAGTCCCCGCTTCCGGCCACTACCTAGCTCACCCTGCACCAGATCCCATGGCTCCTTTTAGTCTCTTACCCAGTGATTTGTTGTGGCATTCCAACTCTGTAGCCAAGATGCATTCCCTGTATTGTATACTTTTTGTTGTAATGGCAAAGTTTAAACCTTTTCATAGTTCAGCTTTTTCTGGATTTCTGAGCATTTTTGAACCCATTTATATTCACATTTTTAATCTGTCCTCACAAATATGCTCAGACAATATTCTGTGAACACAGAAAAACATCTGATATTAGGGATTCCAAAGAGTCTCAGATTCCTGTATCTTTCTAAACTTATTCAACAGTGATCTTTTTACACTACCCTTAAATGTATCTGAGTACTGCAAAAGCTATAAAACACACACACACACACACACAAAGAAACAAAAAAAAAAAAAAAAAAAAACATGTATCCAAATCCGTGTCTGATCCAATGTTTGGACCTTGCAACTGAGACTACACACTTTGCATTTCATTTTCTTTGGTCCTATCTCCAAGAATACTTTCTGCATGGCATCAGAAGTGTATTTAAGTGGTCTCTGGCATATGCTGGTATAATGTTGGTGTAGACTAACATGTACAGAATCAAACACAGAATCAGCCAGGATTCTGTTCCAATGTAATGACATCTTTATATTAAAATGGATTCAGTAGATCTTCTCGACACTTTCAATTACATTTTTATACTACACATTGGTGCAGATTGTATTTAGCCTGTGCAATCAAATACATGTTCATCTCAATAATCATTTAAAATGATCTCACTCTTTGAGATAAGCTCATCCAGTTTCTATCCAAACTATCCCTTAAGACTCCAAAGGTCCCCTTCAGCAAAGATATTGAAGGGTTTGAAATACCAACTTGGCATCAAGCTTGTCATATTTTCCAGACACCAATATAACTAATCATTTCAATTTGTTGTGGTAACCTTCTGGCAAAACTATCCATAACTGTTGCTAATTGCTAACAACACTGATGTGCACATTCATTTTCAGTGGCTTCAGTGAGCACACAATTATATATTTGAGCTGTTCTCCTGCGTTGCAGTATCCTCATCAAAATCATGCAACATATTTTTTATGCAGAGCTGCTTTTCATATGTTTATCCCCAGAGGCAGAGAGCACAGCATGTACAGAGGAGTCAAAGAGTAGGCATGTAGACTGTAAATCAGAAAAAGCAGTCACTTTTAAACCAATACCTTTAGCTTTACAACTCACCATCCCTCTACACACAAATAAGGTTACAAAAACAGCATATGAAATTTTAGGTACTTTTGGTGTTTGCACCCCTGCTGAGTTTCCCCACCAGCCCCAGCAGCTCTGCACAGAAACTGAAAGTCTACTTAATGTTTCACAAAGGTAAAAAGACCATTCCTGCCCATGTGATCAATACTGTAAGTTATCATTTTCTTGCTTTTAAATAATGTTTTGTTTTCACCATGCTCAATTTATTTACAGTTAAAGCAATAGTTTAAACTGTAATAACCTTGCTGTAGTATGCATGCACATCCAGATACGTTGAATTTAAATGACCCAGCATTACCATTAAAGTAATATTGTCATTTTAAAATTCATTTAATGAACTCTACAAGATATCTGTTGTAGAGTGGTGTAGCGGATTCGGCCTAGGAATATAAAGATTGGAATTTTTGTTTTAATCCTGTGTTTAATCTTTATAGATTTTTTTCTCCTTGCAGACAAACAGTCCCTCTCACTGTAAAGTGGGGGTCTGGCTGGTAAAAGCCCAGGACTTAGATCTATGACTTGGTTTTCAGCTCCACAGGTCAACCTCCAAACTGGAAAGCGGGGAGCACTTTGTTAAGTTATATCAAAGATCTGGGAAATTTCTGAACTTTAATCCTCTGCAACACAAATCGGCCTTAACCAACTCAAGGTTTTATGGATTTTAGATGGTAATCATCGTAATCAGAACATTGTCCACTTTGAAGCCGTTTTCTTTCTAAACTTGTGTTTTCTTCAGCTGATAAGAAAAAACCCTTTCCCACAGATTTCAACTCTGAAGGAGGAGGACTCTAGAAGGAACTGCATTGTATTACCTGATGAATTATGGCATCAAATAGCTGTAAATGTTTGTAGTATTTTTAAGGGATTTGCTCACTCTAGTGTGAAATAATACCTACATAAAATACAGCCCAGCTAGAATTTTCAGTTCATTTAAGACTTTACTGAATGTTAACTAGACTCACTTCCATGGATTCCTAAGTGTTATCTGATGTAAAATATATTAGTCCCAAATTCTCATCACTGCCCTCAGGCCCATTGTGCAGACTTGGCAGATCTTTGCCTCAATATGACAAGGCAGTATAAAAGATAGTCACTGTTGTTTAATGTGCACTTTTCTTCACTGGTGGGGAATTGAAAGAAATAAAGTTTCTCGTCATAGTTTGGAGTTACTGGCTGTTCTTCCAAAGTTGGGCAAAACATCTACAGTATGTTTCCCAGTTGGCTTACTATTTCTTACCACTGGGCACTTTCAAAATATTCAGCTGAAAACAGCTTACAGTTAAAAGTTATTATTCTTTAAATGATTTCCACAATATGACATGCTATAACCATTAAAGTCACAAAGTCATCATCATTCCCTTCCTTTGCACTGATAGTGAACCATCAGTACCCCTGTGCATAATGGCCATGGTTACTTAATGTTCTTTAAAAAAAAAATAAAAAATAATAATTTATTCAGAATTAAATAATTCAGAGTTAAAGTATTCTCCTTCGCGTTTACATGGAAATAGTAATTCCAAATTGAGCTTTACATGGAGAACATGTTTAGTTGCCTTTATTTAATTCCACATCAGATCTGGGGGTTGGGAATAGTTCTGATGTGGAATGGGGGCAGATGTGACATATGTACATCTACCGTAAGAAAACTCCAGTTTATGCTTCTCTTCTTTTCATCTACAACATAACCATTTTTGTCATATTACTTCACTTTCATCAGCTGAGGAGAATGACTGGAATTAATTTAAAGTGGAATGAACACATAGTCAAGGAATTAATTCGGATTTAAAATCAGAATAAACTGGCCACTTACTTCAAATCTTGTTTTGTTTGTTTGTTTTTCAACTTGTCCTGTCCAGCAAACAGAATAATGGTTTGGTTACTCTGTTTTACCGAACAAATTTCCTACGCCAAGGGGAGATTTATGGATGTAAGGCTCCTCTTGATAAACTGATTCATGTTATTTATTTCCTTTGAACACTC
>CM047998.1:18668899-18681445 GCA_026261665.1 Melanotaenia duboulayi
CGAAGGGATTAATAAAGCATTTCTATTCTGTTCTGTTCTGTTCTGTTCTGTTCTGTTCTATTCTATTCTATTCTATTCTATTCTATATTCTACCATTTGTCTGGGGTCAGGTCACAGGGGCAGCTGCTGAAGTGGGGAAGCCCAGACTTGGTCTTTCCTGGGGTTTCCTCCCCATGGGAAGCACTCGTGACACCTCATTGATCATTTTCTCCTTTTTTTTTTTATTTTTTTTTTTAAAAAAAAAAAAAAAAAAAAAAAACAAGCAAACATACTTAATTGTGCATTTTAGCTTGCCACTATCAATCTCCATTTTTTAGGTAAAGTAATTCCCAGCTGTTTTAGACTCCAAACCTTAAAACAAGTTGGTTAAAATGGAACTTCCATTGATAGCTATAATTCTTCAGGACATGAGACTGGGTGTAATAGATAAACTATCATTTAAACAGTTTCACTGTAGCAATCCAAGTTGACTTGGGTAATTAAGAATAGTTAACCTAATCTTCAAGTACCTTAACCTAACAGATCACGAATACAACCTAATAACAGTAGGGAAACTTAGGGTCGAGGTGCTTCAAAGAGAGCAGCCCCATGAGAACGTTTAAAGACTTGCTTTGGTCCTCTTCTCATCAGTCAAACAAGACGAGATGCTAAAGTGCTAATCTTCTTAATAGCAGTTAACCTACAAGGAAGTTGAGGCCAAACAGGGTTCTTGAGCGAGGTCAAACCCAAAGAGCTTTAGTGCATAAGGAATAGTAGGAGATTAAAGCTATGCGATAAAGGTCCTTATCACACGACCCAACTGGGAACTATGGAGAGTTCACCTCCCTCAGATGAACTCCTCTAATGATTCCCTCCTTGCAGCCATAATTAAACCCATTGCCCATTGTCTTGATTCATTAGCTCCACAACTCGGTTTGCCACCTTGATCAATTACGTGACCACCTATCTCAGCCAAGCTCTTTGGTTAACACTCTCACGGAGCTTGGTCGTCATTTAAAAGACAGCAAGCAGCAACACTGTGTGTGTGTGTGAAAGTCTGAGTGTGGAAGACATTATCATTCCACTCTGTGATTAGGGAAACTTTAATGGATGTCTCAACAGTGACAACACTTAGATGAGACAAGCATTTAGTTCCTAGACTGAAGTTGTATGTGGGAATGTGGATTTTCCAGTAAGGTCAGCAATCAAAGAAGCATTGGAATCCTCTTAAAAAGAAATAAATATATTCAACTTAGGCACAAATTAACACAGTTTTGTTAATTAATTTGTTTTTTTCACACAACTATGTATAAAGACCATATAGAGGTTTGTTGTGGAAGGTATTGTGAAGAACTGAGAGGTTCATCACAATGTGTAGGTGGAAAATCACTGACAGATGACTAGGGACCTGCTGTTGATATAATTAAGGGAATTGCGTGTTTGTGCCAGACAAGCTGATCTGAGTGTTTAAGAAACTGCTGATCTACTAGAGTTTTACATACAACCATCTTTAGTGTTTAGAGAATGGTCTGAAAAAGAGAAAATATCCAGTGAGCGAATGTTTATTTCAAAGGTCAAAGGAGATTAAAAAGGCTAGTTTGAGATGACAGAAATGCAACAGTATCTCAGATACAATCTCTGGAGGCACAACACGTCTAACTGTGAAGCTGATGGGCTACAGCAGTAGAGGACCACTCCGGGTGTCTATCTATCCTGTCTTGTATAGATAGTTTAGGCATGTGATGGTGGTGTAATGGTGTGTGTGCAGGGGATTATTTCTTGGCACACTTGGGGTCCCTTAATATCCAACATAGCATTTTTAACCACCACAGCCTACCTGAGTATTGATGCTGACCATGTCCATTCCTTCTGATGGCTCCTTCCAACAAGATAATGCATCACGTCACAAAGCTCAAATCATCTCCAACTGCTTTCTTGAACATGAGAAGGAGTTCACTGTATTCCAATGGCCTCCACAATCACCAGATCTCAATCCAATAGAGCAGCTTTGGGATGTTGCAGGGAAATGGCGATGGCGACCTGTCATTCAAAAGTGACACAGTGAAAGCAAATAAAGCTCCTAATTGGATTAATAGTATGTATTCATAAGGATCAACAATAGTTGTCAATATGTGAAAAGCAGAACACAGGTAAACAAAACAAACCTTCAAGCACACAAACAGGGACAGTAAATGTGGCTGGCATTTTTATTTATTTATTTATGCCATTCACTTATGTTCCAGAGATCACAAAACCTTTGAACTGAAAAAAGGTTGAACTTATTTTCAACAAGTAAATATTTTTGGAGATCAAACCTCTTGAAGCATCTTTATCTCAGAATTTGAATAATAAATCCTTAATACGATAACATAAATTTATGTATGAGACCATTCAAGTAAAACAAATCTTACAAACTGCAAGTAAATTATAAATTATTTTGGCAAGATGTTTGCATGTTCAACCTTACTTGCACACAATTAAGGCAAATGGTTATATATATATATTTTACGTAAAAATAATCTCTGTGTATATTTTAAATGGATCACATACGGTGTAAATTTGCACCTTTGCTCCAGTTAATAAGAACATGTCTTTAAGTATGCAAATTGGCCTGCTTCTACCTCTGCTGCACGCCTGGCTGCTGCTGCTCTCCCTTGACTCTGCTCAAACACTCTTGACTCTTTATCCTAACTCCATTAACAAACAGCTAATAAGATGTTAACATATGGACTCGTTGGATATGTTGCAAATTAGATTTTAGCTGGAGGCAGTCTTAAAGGAGCAAAGACTGGGTTTTCACACATAAATACCTCCAATGGCAAGCCATAAAAGTATGGTAAGTATGAATGAATCAATAAGCAAACTAAATCTCACCTTTCTGATGTAAAGTTGTTTAGTTATTTATTTTTTTATGAAGATTTAAATATTGCATCTACAACAACTTGTAAATTTTAAGAATGGGGGACATTGATTGATACAAGAGAAACCAATATGTTACAATACAATTCACTTCAATTTATTGTCCCCATAGGAAACATTTTCTTGGCCTCAAGTTCTCTTATATTAGAGTCCAATACAAAGTTCCAAATGGGGACAGAGTGTGTTAGTTCTAATGGTAAATACTTTCTTAATATACTAAAGAAGAAAGGTTAACTTGTAGCTGTTTTACACCAAATCTTTGGTAATTATTGCATGCAATTGATCAAATATTTAATTTAATTGAATTTATTTATTTATTTTGCACATGGCTATGCACAACCACCATAAAATTGAACAAAACAAATCCAAAGCACATCATAATGCACCACCATGCTTGAAAAGGAGCAGGAATAAGAAATTAAAATGCCCACCCTCTTTTTTTTTAACATAACACACAAATAGATGGTCTGTCAGTCACTTGGCAACACTCAATAATGAAAAAAATCAGTTTTCAGATATTCATTTACAATCTACACGATAGCCATAATTCATTAAGTTCATATACTCTGAATATTCAATTTTCATACATTTTTATAAACTGAAAAATCTTAACACACATCTTCAACTATCTGTAATGAATTCCACAATTTAACTCCACATATTGAAATACACATCAGTTTTAAATTGGTCCTTGCAAATCAATGTTTAAACAGAAATCTTCTTCTCTTGTCACAATATTCTGAATTAAAAACAAATAACTTCTGCAGACTTTCTGGTAGCACTTTATTTTTTGCTTTGTACATAACTAATAATGTATGTAGCTTAAATAAATCTGTACGTTTCATAAGTCCTGGCATGATAAACAATGTGTGAGTGTGCACTCATGGATCTGCTTTGTGAATAATTCTTACTGCCTGTCTGTAAAATAAACAGCTTTATGTTACTAGCATATGTATGGTCCCACATTTCCAAACAATAACTTAAATATGGCAGAATAAGTAAACAACACAAACTTCACAGTGTACTATAATCCAACAGGTATTTTGCTTTATTCCAAATAGAAATATTCTTTGACATCTTTGTTTTATTATTAAGCTATGAGTTTTGCATGTCAGTTTGTCATCTATTACTACTCCCAAAAACCCTAAACTCAAACACACTCTCAATATTAACTCCATCACTGGTCACTTTTACATCCTTTTTTATTTGTAAAAACCATAAACTTAGTTTTGTTGAGGTTTAAGGATAACCTATTTTTATCAAACCATTGTTCAACCATTTCGCTCATTTCATATATTATACTTTCTGATGGAACTTGTAAATCATCTCCTGAACAAAAAGAAAAAAAAGTGTTGTCAGCGAATCAATATCACTAATATACAAAATAAAAAGTTTAGGTCTCAGAACTGACCCCTGTGGGACTCCACATTCAGTCTTCTTGCAGTCAGATATATTACCAGCAAACAGTACATAATGTTGAATGTGCAGTTTGTATGTACTATTGCAACTCTTTACTGTCTCCATTCCAATCACCATCTACTTGCCTATCATTTCATGTTTTGATAGAATTGGCAAGTGCAATATGAACGATGATGAATGATGAATATTAACAAAATAAGAATTAATTTCATTCACTACTTTATTCACGTTTTTTATAACGTTATCGTTAATAAAATGAGTAGGCAGGACAATGAACGCAGCACTATTACCTATTCATTTATTTTAATATATTTTCTTTTTTTTATAATATTCTCTCTTGGCTTGTCTCTATATTGTTGTCATTTTCTTTTTATAAAACTTATGTTGCTTTTCAGCATTCTGTAAAGTATGTTTTTCTTTTTCTGCAAACCATTTGCTATGCAAGACTTCTTATTGCTATTACTGTTATATATGCATTATATCTTTGGACAATGCTTATCATAGAGTAATAAATATTTCTTTAAAAAATGTATTATGTGCAGCATTTCAGGTCTTCCTTGAATTTAACAATTGCTTCATCAGATATTACTCTTGCATATGAATACCAGTTTTCTCCTTTCCTTTTCTACAGTTGCAAATCGTATGTTACAAATACGGGTAAATGATTGCTTATTGTCTTTATCACTACCCCACTTTTCACATTATTCTCCATGACATTTGAAAATAAATTGTCAATCAAGGTTGCACAAGGTGAGGTTATTCTGCTCGGTTGAGTAATTAATGGGTAAAATCTTCTTCTATTTACTTCACGCAAAATCTGATGTCTTTTTATGCATAGACACATTTAGAATGTCTATATTAAAAATCTTCAAACATTATGTTTTCTTATCATTGACCTTATCCATAATTTTGTTCAAACTATCTTTAAATGTTTCTACATTTGAACCTGGTTTCCTGTATGAACAAATAGCAAAAATATTTCTTCTCCTTTCTATTATACTTTCCACAGTCATACACTCCATCAGATCATCAATAACATTTGTCATATTTCCAACCTCTTCACATTTCAAATCACTGTCAGTATAAAGGGGCCGGGGCCACCCCCCCTTGCTAATTTTGTTTTTGTAATATAACTAATAACCCTTAATATGGAAATGGATACCTTCCTCTTTATTTAACTATGTCTCGGATCTCTCAAGATCCTTGCATTTTGCCTCCAATTGTCTCTGAAGGTTGCTCCAAATTTCCCAGCAGTTTCCATTTGGAATTCTTTGATTTCTTTCATTATTTCAGAAAGTCCCAGAGTCACTTTCACACCCTCTCCTGGTTGATTGTCCTCAGGTAAAATGTTTGCACCAAGTTTTGATTGCTTCTGTTTTTCCTTCTGCTGCTTCGACATTCTCGTCTTTTGTATTTTATGTTTTAAATCACAAACAAACCTTCAGCTGATTGACGGTTTTGACTTAACCACAGTTGTAGTATTTATTCAATAATTCATATTTGTCTGTAGGGGACTAACTCTCAGTAACCTCTGGCAGCCATTTTGAGTTCATTCAAACTGATAGTCTCTCATTGGTTTTTATTAATCAATAGATTTTAACTGTTAGCTGAAGAGGATACAGTTTCCTATGTTTTTACTTCAGAAGTGTTCAGACCAAAGTAAATTTATTGCAGCTATATACAGTATACATGCACACACACATGCTTGTGAAAACAGACGATTTTGGCTGATCCTACATAAAACTGAAAGCATTAGTTATGTCCGAACAGGGCTGTCTTCATGACAGAAAAGGAAAAATTCTCAGTTTTTCTCTGAGGAAAAAAAAGTTTCTTACTTGCTATGATTGCTAAGTCAACTTTGACTTTACCAACTGGCTACCGTCAATTTTATCTAATAGGTTGAAACAAGCCACTTAGACAGAGGGTTCTTAAAATCACTGGCCAGGTATCTTTTGATTGTATTTTTGTTCGCATCACAAAGCTTGTTTTCCCAGCTTTTTCTGCAATTTGTTCCCTTACGACCTCATAGCAATCATCCCTCTGGCCAAACAGCTGCCATATTGGATCCACTGAGGGTAAATATAAGGACATACTCTGGCTTACAGTCTGCACAGTGGCTTCTGAAAAGCTTGATGAACACCCACAAACCCTTTTGTCGCAGCCCCCAAAACCCCAAGCAGATTGCTGAGCCTTTCTGCAATCACAATCTCCACATAGCCTCTGAGAAACACGTTGGCAAAGAAGATAGGATTGTGAGGATGTCTGTCATTTTCTGATTATCATATCTGATGAGACAGCTTCTGGTGTGGGAGCATAGACAACAGGGACTTATATATTCTGCAGGATTCCTGCAAATTCATGCATCTGCTTTTTCAAAATCTGTACATCTTTGAGATTGGCAGAACCAAACATGATACCGATCTGACGTTGGATCCTACTTTTCCAGCAGTTTTGGCTATAACTGACAGTAAAGACATTGAAAAAGAGGGACTGGGATGACATCCTATAAGAGGCCCAGGCTCACTGTTAAATCAAGGTTGTGAAGGTATTTAATGTGCAAGTAAAATTTCTCAGTGAGTGCATAAATCCTTATTAAAAAGGCTGATAAATCACAAAACCAGACAAAAGGTAACCCCCATGCATGTTAGTGATAATTTTATCCAAAGCGAACTTGACAGCAGAACACAATCTGCTTGACTGGCAGGAAGTGACAGCTTCTCTGACTCGTGATGCAAACCTGTGACTGGAAGCCGGACAAATGTGTGAAATGAAAAGCTGCAAATCGGGCAAAATCAAAAGGATTTACATGTTAGCTAAAGGGGAAGTGTCAATCAAAATTGTGTTCCCTCATGATGCGCTTGTTAAAAATAACACATGGCTGCTTGTGGAAGTGCAGGCATATATATTGAGTCAGTGTAAAACCGGATTGGACATCATTATCAAAAGGAGGCCTATGGTGGTAACAATGAGTCTGCTGAATGAAAAACAAATGCTCCATAAAGTTATGTATCATCACAATAGTATTGTCCCTTGATAGCATTGTGTGCTAGACTTTTCCAGCATCATGCGTTATTTATGGTACCGCAGTGGAAATGAGGCCTATATGATAAATTAAGAAAGCCCTTCCTGTTTTCTTGTGATGCCTTTAAAGGAACCGCAAAGTACTATTGGATGTAGAAGGCTTATTTCCATATTGCAGCATTAAAGCGGCCACGCCAGTGAAGTGCATTGCCTATTTTTAAACTCACGGATTTTATAGTCCCATGAGGCTGTTTAATCAGAGTTAACTCTGTCTGGTACAGAATTACAGTATAGCTCCTTTTCCTGAAGCCCACTCATACTATATGTGTGCAAAAATGTTGTCAAGCCTCTACCTCCCAGCCCATATAGACATGAATGGTCGTAAAGGGTCCTTGCTCTCTTTTTTTTCACCATCTTTCTTCTGGACAGAGTGATAGAGGGTAGGACAGTCAGTGATCAATATGTTTGTGCTATAAATAGCTGGGAGTGCAGTGTGGTGCTAAGGAGAAGGAATGCAGGGGTAATATATTTGATGAGGGGGACACAGTGGTGCTCAGCACAGAAATGCTACTGTGCATTCACAAAGCTTATTCAGAGACAGGAGCATTACAGCTATCTATTACTCAGTCGAGGCTTAGATATGCTTTTGAAATACAGCAACTCAGAAAAGCTGATGTTATCAATATAATAGAACAATGGATGTTTTTTCTTTCTTTCTTTTTTTTCTGAAGACAATTATTTGCAGAAATATAAGCATTTATTGAAATCTCTCACTCAATGAATAGCAATGAGATGTATCACCCAATTAAAATGCAGAACAGGAAGTTGTCCTGCAACAGTCTGCATATAATCTGGTACAGATGGCTTTTTGAGAGCAGCAGTATGTGCGCAACAGTCTGCTGTGAAATGATTTACTTGGTCACAGTAGTGCTTTGAGCTAAAGGTGAAGCTGTGTTATATTATTACAGACATTACATTTCATATGTAGTCTCTTGCCATTAGTTGTTTCGTGGACAAGTGGGGTTTATATGGTTTGTATGGCTTCATCGAATGAGGTGATAGCATCCAGAGTTAATCCCAGTTTGACATTTATGTTTTAAAGCTCTTGCTTTGAACTCAAAACACAATGTCAAAGTACCAAAAAATTGGCTGCACAAACAAAACAAAGCCGTAAGAGTGATAAAAGGGACATTAAAATGCCCTGTCAAGGGAACCTGGTTATGAATGGACAATAATAGCAGAGCATGATGGCTAAATCCTTTCCACTTCACTGTAGTTAGTAATGTAGAAAGTTTTCTGCAGGTGGTTGGCGTGATATTTTCTGAGTAAGCCTTAAGAAAAAGATTCAATAGCACAATAGCAAAAACCACAGATAAGTTCTTGAAGAGCTTCTTTTCACAAAGATGAAACTAAGATTGAGAGAACTAGGTTCATGATCTAAAGCATACAACATTGTTGATGAAGCACCATAAAGTATAATACTAGCAAGGTAAACTATGGCTACCTGTTTGAATATTGCTTATTAATGAATGGTTAAACCTGGTGACTGCTGATAGAAAGAACTGGGATTTGTTCGAAACATGAATCCAGCCTTTGGTTCAACATCCTATTGAACCGTCCCTATTTAAGCTGATCTCACAAGAGGCCATGTGAAGGGTATCTTAATCCATAGTGCAAATTGTTGCAATTGCATGATAAAGGYTCTGAAATGGTACATTTTCCTTACTCCCCTTTCCCAGAGCAGCTTACATCTCACTGTCATGACACTGACATTCAAAGCTGGTAGTATTATCTTGGTTTTTAAATAATTTTGTTAGGTTTGGTTTCGTTTGAAATCAACAATCACTCCAACTTGTAAAATACATCTTATTTTTTCATTTGGACTTGCCAAAGGCACCTAATGTCAATTCTGTGTTGCTGTCAGCTTTGTGACCTGGTGCAAGCTGTAAGTTTTGTTACAAGCTGAAAGCACAAGCCCATAATTGTCAGACTGCTAGTCTACACACAGCAATTGTTTACAGGCTTCCAACAAGTGCAAAGCAGGTTTACTGGACAGAACTTTTGCAAGACCTAAAATATGCAAAGCACCATAGTGATCAGTATGCAGATGTAGCCATCAAGTTGGCTGCAACTGCAGCAAAASATGCAGAAATGGAGACTAATAACTGGCACAGCACTTCCTTGCTGTCTTTATCATGGTTCAAGGAAATGCATCCAGTAGTTCTAAAGATGGATAAATCTGGAATAAGTGGATAACATTACAATTGCTGAAACCTTGCCACTTCTCTTGCTAAAGGATAATCACTCGAACCTCACAAAAAATCAATAATCTTGCTAAGTAATACCAGCTCAGGTGCCACTGTAGTACATAATATTTTGTTTCTGATATCAACGCTATTGTGCTCACTCTCTATGTCGGCAGTTACAGAGCAGGCTGCAGAATCTGTACCTACTTTCTCACACACGCTTAATTTGGTGAGGTTGATGATGTGAAATTACAGTGACCTCTTGGTATTTTCAAAATATCAGAGGACAAAGTTCTGGTTGTCCTCACTATAATTTTCTCTCACTCTCCAAGTATATCAACATAGCAATGATGACAACTCAGCTTTGTCATAACATGATGGGTTTTCAAAAATCTCTGTAATGGGACATGACACACAAAAACCACTGATCCCTGATCTTCTATCAAGAAAGAAATAAACCTGTTTAGGATGTCTTTTGAAGTTGCACAACAACATTAAAATGTTGAAATCATTGGGACAAAAGATATTGCCAATTAATCTGCTTTTATGCAAACATGCATCATCTGAACTGTAATCACAACAGACAAGGCCCCTTGGGGAGTGATGACAGATGTCACCCTTTGATTATAAATGTCAGCTCAGAGAACAGCAACTGTCCCAGCTGCCCAACCACACTTAGGCCAGGATTTTTCATCCACACGCAGGCCAACAGTTATTTTTTTCACCATGTAATCACCATGTTAAACCATGCTGTCACTGTGTGGTACTCTATAATGATTTTTGATTGATGAACCCTGCAAGTCCCTTCCCTGAAATGGCTCAAGGAAGACATCACAGGGAAAAGTCTCTAAGCAGAATTAGTGAAGCTTCGACTCCAATGACGCAAAATTAATTTTACATTTGACGGAGACAATTCAGACTTGTGTTATCATGAAAAACAAAAGAAAAAATTGTCAGATTTTTCACTGATAAAACACAAATTATATAAGTTATGGCACATTGATGGTAAAACACTAATGATTCTGTCCCTCTGGTTGGGGTAAAGGCCAATTATTGAACCTTGGTACCATTAGGTTAAGATGACCTTAAAGAAATAAATAAATGAATAAATAAAAATTACTAAACTCACTAACTCACCAACTTATTTTATGATGGTTACTGAACTGTACCTGTCTAATTAAGGCTGTTCACCTGTATTACTCAACAGAAATAATCCTTTTTTTGTAAGCTGGCTGCAGGTTGCTAACTCTTCATTAGTGCTAACTGCTTGTTACCGCATGTGTTTCTTCAATAGAACATGGTTTTAAATAGATACTTTAGTGGATGAGGAATGTGAGCTTATTTAAAAAAAGTGATGATATTAACTATTTTATTCTTAATAAAATAGATTTGTGTAGATATATTTATGCATCTGCTTAAATCGATGTGGCGTCCATGTTCCTTTATAGCACACCATAGCACAGTTCTTTTTCTGTGCTTTATATGTATTTCTATATATTTCTAAATATAACTTTTATATATTTCTGAGATTCTGAGCCATCGGAACTGCACTAACATTGCTTTCACCTAACAAGTAATTATATTATGTTTACCTCAATGCTGGTAAAACAAAGGCAGCTTCTAACTTGAAACAAAAGTTGAAATTTAGGATGGGAAAGAGCTGAGCTTTGACTCTTATGAAAAATGAAGGAAACAGACAGTTTTTATTTGGGCCTCAAACCCCAGTCTCCTGGGTAACAGTCTTTTACATGCTGTCATGACTCCTTTAAATCTCCAAATGTGCATTTGTCTTTTTTTTCTAGATATAAAAGGAAAATTTATGAGTAATGTTAATGCCCATTTGTAGAAAAGAAGTGGCTCAAAAAATGTAAACAAATCTAATGAAAGCAAACAAGTATGTTTGGCAGTGTGGACCAAGGCAAGGAAAGTCTTGTTGAAACCTTCATTCCCAACAGTGTGACAAATATATATTGATTTTCATACACAACTCAGCATGTTTTACCATTAAAACCAGTGGTGTAGTCTACGTGATACGCAGGTATATGCTGTATACCCACTAGAAAAGGTCACAAATTTACGGTNCGTGATACGCAGGTATACGCTGTATACCCGCTAGAAAAGGTCACAAATTTACGATTAACCACTAAAAAATGCTCAAAGATGCATATCAACATGTTTCGTAACATAACTTTCACTTTCCTGGTCATAAATTAGCCACGAAGTTTCGACCATGAGGAATTCCATCAAAAGTGACGTTGAGCCGCCACAGAGAGAAAGCAGCTTGGTCGTCTGTGGTGATCCTGACCTGCGTTCCTATCAGCTGGTGGCTGGTGAGGAGGAAGAAGATGCAGCAGCAGCAGAAAAGGAAGAGGAAGAAGATTATTTTGGGCGGTACGAGTAGTTAATGTAGAAGGAATGCAGAGAAAAAACATGAAAAGAAAACAAAGTCAAATCACACTGTTTCAGTGTGTCAGTGAGTGTGTCAGTGAGTGTGTTGCTACTGTTGCTATTTCCACTGTCGATTTGGAGGACACTACAGTTACACACTTATGGGTNTCAGTGTGTCAGTGAGTGTGTTGCTACTGCTGCTATTTCCACTGTCGATTTGAAGGACACTACAGTTACACACTTATGGGCGGGGAGGAGAGCCTGACACTGTTGTCCAATCTGGGCCACGTTACTGAAAGCGGGTTTGGTGAAAACTCAGAGTTAGTCAACCCAGAGTTGCGCTTTAAACTCAGTTTGTTTAACCCGCGTTCTGAAACGGAGCCCCGGTGGGTGGAATTTGTGTGTTAAACAGCAGGTGATTGGCATATTAAATTATATAAAACTAGCTAACTAAAGTGGTGGTTTCACACTGCTGTTCTGTGTGTGTGTGTGTGTGTGTGTGTGTGCGCGCGCATGCTCGTAAAGAGACTTCGGCCTGGCCGGTCTTGTGGAGAGAGTCAGATAGGGGAATTTT
>CM047998.1:18782611-18796127 GCA_026261665.1 Melanotaenia duboulayi
TGGTGAGCTCACGGAGGCAGCAAAGTTCTTCAATTTACAATCAATCATCTGCAGCTGATTCAGGTCTTAGTAAGACCTACATGAAGGAGAGTCTATTCTATGTTATGCTATAAACAGGTAAAGATAATCTTGTATGGATCTAGCTTGTATGGGGTCTTTTATTGTAGCTATGGCCCTGGTGGGATGCAGTGTTAATGATACAGGGTCAGTATGTAATGTGTGTATTTCATCAATCACGATGGTATATAAAAATAATTACACAGATTTTTTTGTTAAGCTAATTAGCTTTGTGCTAACACCTTATTGAATAATACACATATGTTGGCTGTTCTGCAAAGGAAAATTTGATTGGTTACCTTATTACATTCACAAAGGTCATCAAATAAAAAATAAAAAAATACTCAAAACCATAACCAGTTTACACTTGACCAAATATGAAGTTATTTTGAATATAAATTGTTATCCACATATATGTGTAAAATCCATTAGTTCCTTATAAAAAAAGAAATCAAGCGACCTGGGCAACCCTTTAATAGTATTTTAATAATTTAATGCTATTAATCACTAATTTCTATTGTCCCACTTCACTGATTCCCTGTTAACTTGTAATGTGCAGTCTTTAGTTCAATGGGTCAAATAATTTTCTCTTTTTTATTATTTTTTTTTTAGCTGATGCTCCAGATGTTTTATTCTATAAAATAATTCGGTAACACCCCCTTGTCAGCTATTTCAAAAGGGAAAGGCACTTTAAAAAAAAAAAAAAAAAAAANAGTAACACCTCCTTGTCAGGTATTTCAAAAGGGTACGGTACTTAAAAAAAAAAAAAAGAAATATTAGTAGGTGATTGGATTGTCTTTCAGTCAAATAACACCTCAATCAAGCTAATGAACCAAGCACCGCAGAAAATTAGTTTTGTAAATAGGATCTTTCTACCAGTGTAGGATGCTAATTAATCTGGACTTGTGTTTCATCGATTAGCTTGGGAGATGGATATTCTTATGATCATGATCTCATGACTCAAGCTGCTTCTTGTTAAACTAAAATCTAACCATCTAAACTGNTGTCTTGTATTAGCATGGTTAAACTAAAATCTAACCATCTAAACTGAATGCCCAGTCCTAACATTAAACCACTGAATAAAATTGTAACCCTTCAACTGGCTTTTGAAAATGGTGGGATCCAGTAAAACCCCCAACAAGTACACAAGTACAAAATCCCTCAATTTGATTTAATTTAACTATTTCTATGTATTTATCTAATTAGTATTTTATGTCTTGGACTCAGAGATTGCTGCTGCTCACAGTAGTAATGAGTGAAGCTGTGTGATGGCAGCTATCCCTATGCTCCCTCTACTGCTGTACACTCTTTCATTACCCAGCATGAATACCTCACTTGCTATCTCTCCCACTCTCTATGTATTTATCTCACCCTTTTTCAATAACACACATACTGTAGATGCAGCACTTACACAAACATGTGGATGATGCGCCTCTTCTCTACATTTACCAGCCGTCTCCATCATGACTGCTTGTCTTTGTCTGTGGCCCAGATCCATGCGTTATTGATGGAATCCCTTTAGACGCACACACCGACACACACGTTGCCCACTCATCTGTCCAATTGTGCCCAGCAAGACCCCAGTGACTAATGCTGGCTCAGTGACCAATAAAAAGAGCCTGGAGACTGACAGGTTGCTCTGCTGCTCAGATTTATTGAGTGGGGTCCCTTGTCTCCCCTTCTCCCTTCACTTTAATTACTTTTCCTTTTCCTCCTCTTGATTTTTTTTTCTCTCGTTTGTTTCTCTCCTCGCTGTCCCTTTTATTTTTCTCTTTTCCTAACCCTCCCCTTAGTTTTTAATTATTCCCTTTATCCTTGTGAAGCACAGAGAAGAGCCAGCAGTCATTTACAATCCCCTGATGTCTGAGTGATTGGTTTCTATTTATACAATTAGTAGAGACATCATGGAGGACAGGGGGTTGAGGAAGGGCTATATGGTAGGAAAACAGAATAGAGACAGAGACAGATGGATGATAACAAAGTAATCTTCAGGGGATTGCAAAGACCAAGGTAATGGATACTGTAGATCCAAAACGTGGTGAGACAGAAGAAGGATTTAGCACCGAAAAACAAAATATTACATCTGCAAGGTTGGTATGTCTGAGAATGTGCATGAGCCTGCACGCGCATCAAGCTGAGGCCGTAAACTTGGCCCTTATATAGTTTATACTCGGACGACAAAGATCTGGATTGTTACAGAAGTAAAAAACCTAAAGATTTCCTTCCTGTGCACCTGTTTATCCTATATTTCATGATGGCTTTTATTATCCTGTCTGCTAGTGCACAGACTTGTGAACACTTGGAAAATATATCCCTGCTGAGGGGTTGGGAGTAACTCAATCGCTGGGGGGCAGGGGTGTTCTTGTTTACCAGGTCGTAGGAGTGTTAATGTGAAAGGTTAAATATCACTTTTCATAGTAAGGCCTCCTCACTGTATTTGACAGTATAAGAATCAAAGGTGAATCAGTATCAAACAGCCACTGAGCTACCAGGCTGAAATGTTAAACTGATCATTTTGGCTAATTGTAAATTTACTACATTCACACCGAATGAGTATGCTCATCGGTGGTATATTTAAACTAATTATATGCTAATTAAACTCTAATAATAATCTTAATATATTTGGTTTTATGTATGAAAAGACTATTTAATGACTGAAAAAAAGTGTGGCAAAATACAACTTTCTGTTTCTCAGTCACATGTCCAAATTTCTATGTAGCTCAGACACTGTTGCCTTGTATTTTTGGGTAAAAAAAAAGCTTAAAATATTAAAACAGTGACCAATTTAAAAAATGTCTGAGTCATTGATAGTTTGTAAAGTTTATGTTGAGTTCAAATAACATGTGTTCAAGGTTAAAATCAGTTATTGATTAGTCTGTGTGAAAGAAAATACTGCAATGTTTGAGCACTGTTGTGTGGAGTCCCTGTAGGAGAACAGCACGTTAAGCAGACCTATGGTGGGAATAAGGCTGATGGAGAAACAAGTAGTTTGACCCTGATCATGGCGGATGCCGAGTTTGGCCCTTTGGAGTAAGACTTTGTAACTCTGCCAGAGAGGGAGAGGCCTTTGAGATTTTCCCTGGACTTTGTGTAGAGCAAAAAGAATCTGGGTTCTGGCTAACAGTGTACGCCATGTGGAGGTCCGAAGCTACAGAAGTCTGTCTGCAACATCCATTCAGCATACCCCTTTTCATCCCTCATCATACCGTTCCCACTCCTGAGGGTTCAACTGACCAATAAAAGACGTTGTGAGTAACCAAAATTGTTTGCAAGTGCTATATATTTTTTGGCTTGCTTGTTAGTGAAAGGGTCATCCAGTTTCAGAACACAACGTTCCCACGTTTCGCTTCAGGCCTGCAACTATTTGGGTTCATTTGAGAACTGATTTGAAACAGCCTTAGAGGCTGTTGTTATTTTAGGTGCAATTTTATTTCTTTTATTCAGACTGTGTTTGAGAGCTGTGACTTACAGTAATTTTTTTATCCTTTGTTGGAGTGTGAAAAGCCCATGATCTTCATTTTATTTCACTAAAACTGTTCATGCATAATGACTTTTTTCCTAAGTTTCCCGGCTTAGTCAGATTTTTTATGTTTACTAATTATATCTTAACAAGTGGAGGCCCAAACTTATTTTGATTTAACTTATAATTATATAGCATACTATACTCATAACATAACGGATTTGTTGGAGCTGCAAAAAAAAAAACAAAGAAAAATGAGTATGATGTCTGCCCTCTTTCATCCCAGTTACCCATTTCTCCAGATCTCTTTCTTTTCTCCCTTTGATGCGTTCAATGAACCCTGACCTCTACTATTTATAAAGCACATTTTCTGCAACGGCAGTTTCTCAAACTGCTGAACAAAAGAACAACAAACACTCAACAGCTGAAAATAAATCTGATCGAGAATGCTCTGCATTAGAGACGTGAGAAACAAAACAACTTTACATTAATAATCTGGATCACCAAGTTGAAATGTTAGCAGCAAGTGAAAAAAAAAGTCCATAGAAAGGCAGATTTGTTTGTTTTTTTGGGGGGGTGTAGCATGTTGTTGTTTGATGTGCAAGTAGAGGGTTGAATAAATGATTCCCTTTGTAGTTCTGGCTTAATAATGGGTGGTGGTAGACTGGATCCTTGTTTCTGACCACAATGACTTGTGTGGCTGACACCATCATTGGAGTCTTTCTTGGCCTGATCTGTCCTTTTTCTTTACAAAATCAAAAATATATTCATTTATGACATTCCTATATGTTCAGATACAAAATGAGACTGAATACAGGCTAAAATTTACCACATTTTCATGTTGTAGCTAGTCAATAACCAGTCTTGCTAGCCTAATGTATAAATTAAAGTAGATCATGTAGCCTTGTCATTGTTAAGTAACTTGGATATTGAGGTACAATTTGAGCATTCTTTATAGTTTATTTTCAGATCCAGTATGAAAATCTTGATTAACTGATTTGATGTGTAGTGCTTAAATACTGCACTGAAAACTAAAGAGGTTAATTGGCTTTTATGTTAGTTGCTGTACTTGCAATCAAAATCTGATCTAGAAATGTGTAGCCAAATGTCAATATTATATATAATTAGGAAACTAGTTTAAAAATTTACTTCAAACTCATGTAGTGACACCAGGTTTGTCTGGAAATAGGTTACTGTCCTCATCCAGTGACCTGTAAACCACCTTTGATGTTCAGTCAGATTTAAGAGGTGGCCAGTGACATTCCTCTAGCTCCGCCCCTGCACCTTACACAACATAGTATACAGAGTATTTCCATTCAAGTTCACCCAATGCTTTACCCAACTCCACTTCAAGATCTTATATAAAATGAATTGTTTTTATCCTTTCGCCCAGGTTATAAAATTCCTTGAAATTTTTGCAAAGGTGTTTGTTGCTTTGGTTTGCTGGTGTGTTCCAGACACACACCAGTGTTGCCTTGATAATCAACCTTTGGTGAAACAACACAGCTTAATTTATTAGCTTCAAACCAGCCAAGATATAAATGTCTGATTTGCATTTAATTTTTCATTTGCTTTGCTAATGGAGGGAAACCAGTTACCTGTTATTTACTTTCTCCTGTTCATCACTTCTCTGTAATGAACAGTGTAGAAACCAAAATCTTATGACAGTTACATTTTAATTTGTGTTGGCTAAGTAAGCTTCTTTTTAGAAGTTGTGCAAACTTGTTTTTAATTGACATACTCTACATTTCCAGTTTGAGTCATGAATTATGATGAGCCTCAACAGCATTGTCATTGAATGTTTTCAAAAGAGCTGGCATGTTTATCAAGATATGAAGACCAGTGTGCAAGAAAAACAGCCACAGATAAAAAAAAACTGCAGACGCTCTTGATATCTTAAGAAATCTTTCATCAGTTTTCTATGATGCGTTATCAGAGAGGTTTGTAGAAGATGTCAGCCTTGAAAGCACACCTGTCAGAAGACTGTCAGATTGGAGCTGAAGTTGACGAGTGAGCTTACATGTTGGCCTTTCAAATAACTGCATGGTAAAAGCAACATCTCAATCTTTCCACAGCTTTTGTGATTTTTAAAAACGATTTCTTTAATCTCCTCAATGATCATGGAACTCATGCTGGAAGAGAAGCGTGTTAGACTTCACATACAAATTGGAAAAAAAGGAATAAGAGTAAAGAAAACTTCTCTAAAGTAGACTATCAATTAAAATGTCAAATTTGGTACGAAGCAAAATCTTACCACAGTTTTATTTGAATCCAAATTGTTGGAATCAGAAAAAATTACCCTGTGGTGCTCTTCGATAGGAACAGATAGACATCAAGATGGCCGGCCAGTGTTCTCAATGCATTTTTGAGTTGTACTTTGAAGCTGCATGTAACGACATGCACTAGATGTTCAGACAGATGCCCTATGTCCTTGGTGCATACAGTATGTGAGAGCACTTTGAAGCTGAATTTCTCTTGAAAGACAAAGCCTCACTGCCACCACAGCATGACACTTTTTCATGTTTTCACCCATTTATCTTTGAAAGAAGCTTCATGCTGAAGTTTCTCTCAAGTCTGTAACAATATCCAGCCTTGAAGTTTTCCAACCACTTTTTGGAACATTTTGTTTTCTTTATGATATCCAGGTTATGATAAACTAATGCGCATATCTTAAATTAGAGAGAGGCAGGTGAAATATTTGTGTCTACCTTGGACCTTTTCTGATCTTTAGCAGTGATTTTCTTAATAGTTTTCACATCCTTTTATGTAACTGGTAACATTCAGATATCATAACCAGAATTTCCCCTTTAATGGCGAATGTACCACATTTGATGCATACAGTCAGAGAACTTTTGCATCACTTTATGGTAAAAACTTCCTTATGGTTCAAAACCCTGCTGTAAACAATCTGATACTTGCTTTCTGTACTAAACTGTACTACAATAATTTTGACAATGATAAGCATATATAAAATATATATATATATATATTTAGTTATTTCTTTACATATTGTTAAAGGGCCAAACAGAGACTTATCATTAAACAAGAAAAATAGGCTTTTCTTCCTATTTATTTCTTTCATTAGGCTTTAAAAAAATGAAGATGTTGTTTTTATGTTTTTGATTATGCTCTAATGTGATTGTGAGCAGCATAAGACATTGATGGTACAACTGCAGCAGGTTAAGATCGAACCTTGTTACCATGTTGAAATTTAAATAAGTCACATTAGTGCTAAATGCAAATCAATAAATAAAGAACGTAAACAGCTGATCTAATGTGTAATTACTGCCTAATAGCCGGACTTAATCTAAGTAGTAGGCTAAAGGGTGAGCTTTCCTGCACTGTTATAAATCCTTATCAATTAAAGACTTTGCTCAGATTCATTAACATTGGCCATAGCTGTGCACTAAATGTGCTATCTATTGCTACAGCTAATGCAGATCTTAATTTGCCAAAGGAACACAGGTTTGCTTCTTAACAATATTATATAATGAGGAAGGAAGTTATTTGGTCTCTTATGTATATTCATGCTGTGGACATGTCTGTCCTGCAGACAGCTTTTTTCCTCGTAATGGAGTTTTAATTGACATTTTTTCAGTTTACTAGCAAAACCTTTTGGAGAAAGTGCATGGATGTTTATAATGTTGAATGGACTGAATTACATGGGCAGGTTACTCACCCACTGACATAAGAGTCTAAGTACTATTAAATATCATTTTAAAGATAATCACTTCAGTATTCATGATATACTCTTGTTCATATGAACCACAGGTGTGAATTTTAAAGAAAAAAAGTACATTTTATTGTGCAGGTTAATTAACTGGAAAAATTAAAATGGAATCAGAACCTGTGAGGATTTAAAATCAAGTAATTAATACAGCTAAAGATTAACACGTAGCATTACTTGGAAATTGGAAGCAAATAGTTTCAAGGTTTATTGTCTTCACCAGCTTTACTTTGGAAAAATAAAGACATGTAACATGCCATTAGCCTCTTTTCTATCACAAGAATCTTTTAAATTTACCAGGGATTTTTTAAAAAAATGTGATGGTCAAGGCTGGAACACAAAGTTGTAAAGTGTGATTTCTTAGTCTTGGGCTGCTGCTAGGCAACAATAACTCCAGGAATGTGCATAATAAGTGCAACTGTGCTATCAAAACAAGTCAAATTTTTAAGGGCAGAAAGTTAAATTGTGCTATTGTAAGACAGCAGCCACCAAAAAGCCACCGGTGAACAGTAAACAGGTGTTTGAAGCTTCTGGTTTCTCTGTAAACGCAAAATAACCTCTCTATGCAGGATACTTTGCATGATATTAAACTCTGGTCCTCAAAAGCCAGCAGTCCTGCAGGCAATAGATGTTTCCCTGCTTCAATGCAAGTGACTTAAATTAATGGGCCACTGTGGAGAAGTTGACCACAAGCTGTTGGATTTTTTTTTCCCTTGAATCAGGTGTGTTGTAGCAAGCAAACATCTAAAACCTCCAGGACAGCAGCTCTCAAGGACTGGAGTTTGACACCCCTGCTCTAGAGGCTGCAGTTGTGCATAAAGCTGTATTTGAGCCACCTTTAATGTTGCATAACGTAACTTTATGACCTTATAATTTAAACTTCCTGACACTTTTGATGGCACAGTTAGATTTATAATGCACATTTTTATGTCCCTTCCTAGCAGTGTCCCAGGGGTGAGAAACCACAGTTCTCAGCTTTTGCCTGCATAACGATCCTTAATGTCCCAGCTGTGTATTAATTTACTCACCGTGTCACCAACTAGCAATCAGATATCAACATGCACAGACACAGATTCAGTAAAGATGTACTAGAACATTGGTTCTCAGACTTTTCAAGCCACGACCCTCAAGATAACATACGTTGTTATTTGTAACCCCTACGCAACAGCTTAGTGAATAAACATGTAAAATATATCAAATGGATCATCTTGCAGCCATTCTCTCAATGTAAGGCTGGAAAACTTCGGCAGAATCTTCATGAATAAGGATAAAGTGGATTTTCATGGTTCACTGCTTTGACAAAGCACCAACATGCCCCCAAATCAACGTCTCCTGTGGACATATCAGCTTCGGAGTTTTAATGTGGTGTGTGTACTAACTTTGTTGTTTATGCAATAATGTGTTAAAAGTAAGTCACAAATTTAAAAGATTTAGCTCTTCTTTATTTGTTTTCACTTTGACAGCCCTGTGTTATGATCGTGGTTGATGTTCTTGGGTTTTGGTATTTATGGTCTTGTCATGTTCTGTGTTGGTTTCTGCTTCTTGTCATTAGCGCACCTGGTTTGATTTGGCTCATTCACTTCACCTGTTTCCCTTTAGTTTTCCCATGTATATAAACCCCTTGGTTTCATTTATCCATTGCCAGCCCATTGTTAGTGTTGTCAGATGGTTACTGTTGTTAGTCTTCATGTGCTCAAAGCCTGGTAAACACATAATGATTTTTGAGCTGTTTTTGTCCCAATTTTGTCTCTTCCCCATCTCAGATGGCAAACGCCCGATCATCGTGAGGTTTCCCTGTCCTATCATTTAGTCTGAGGTGTGTTATGAGCCGAATTGTCCCGATAATCCGCCCTGAAATGGGTCGTAACCGACAATTGGAAATATTGAACATTTTCAAAATGTCAGAGCTGATTTCTAAGGAACGCAGACGACTCGTGCATTGTGACTGCGTGGATGGAAACGTGGCACGGAATGTAGCCAATCAGAGAGTGAGCTGGCTGGGGAACAAGGATGTTAATAAAGTTTGTGTTTGCACCATCTGCAGTCTGTCACAGACTGAGCCCTATGACTCCATCACCAAGTAGGCAGTATTGCAAAGAACACAGCACAACACATCATACTGCACAGAACACAGCACAGAACTTTACGGGGAGTAGACCCTGGAGAAGTCCCTGGACACACTGGAGAGACTATATCTTTCAGCTGGCCTGGAAACACTTTGGGAACCACCTGAACAAGCTGGCGAATGTGGCCAGGGACAGGGAAGTCTGAGCTTCCCCACAACCCAACCCCAGACAAGCATTTGAAAATGGATGGATGTATGGATGGATGGAGAACACAGCATAGCACATGATACTGCACAGAATACAAAAAGAACTAACAAAGAAGGGGAATGCGCATTACTCTAAACCAAGTGTCGACCTTTGATTAGTTTAGAATGATTCTGTCAGTACTTTTTAAAACCTTGTGTATTAACATGTTAAATATTGTACTTTTCTTATGAACAAACATGTGCAGCCAGAAATGACAACTAACATTTAGCTTTTACAGTCCACTCCATGTTCTATGGGAAAAAAAAGAAGGAAGGAAAATATATATGTGAGAGCAAAGAACAAAATAAAGACATTGTCTTGACTGTTTACTTTCCTGAAGCTGCTGGGCATCAATTAGCTTCATCTCAAGCTGTGAGATGGTGACCTGTGCATCTGTCTGCTCACTTCGAGCCCAGGCAAGCTCAGACCTGCAATATGTTGGCAAAAAGACAGTCTGTGTGTTTGTATTCAGGAGAGATGGCTTTGCAGACCGCTTAGTCTCTTCTCTGGCGTTTTAACGTCTGTTTTATATTAAGCCCATGGATGAGATTTCATGGCTAGAATTCATACTGAGTCAGGTTGTAAATGTTTCATTCGATATTTGCATCTACACGTGTCTGAGGCTCCAAATGTGTGGGTGGATGCCACACTAATGTGGAGAAATGGCCCAACTTTTTCAGTTGAGTACATAGCGCTTGTTTCAACGAGCCAACTGTGCACCCAAACAGATCATTTTTACTTTTCACATGAATACAATTTATTTATGTTTTCTTTGTTTGTAATTTACTTTTGCTAAGTCAGTTAATTATAAATTAAGAGAAATGTAGCACTAACTTTAATTGTTTCCCTCTGTAACAACTGATTGCATTAAGGTTATACAAATTAAGTTCACTTTGACATGTTTACCTACTTAAAATTATTCAGCAACAATTTAACTTTTTATCATTGCTACCCTCTGAAGCTGAGTTATGTTTACATTTAGACAACGTTATTTAGATGTTAGTCACCATGAGTGTGAAGAACGGTACGGGGTAAAACACTAATGATGCATATCAATAATCTGAAATCATTACAACAATGTCTGCCAATCAAAGCAACAGATTACATTTGATTTTTAAATGTCAAGGTTGTGCTAATTGAAAACATGTTGTTTTGTTTTTTTTACTTTTCAGAATTTCGGGTTGTAACATTACATATAAGTCCTCCCATGATGTATTTTTTGTCTTCTATTTCACACGATTGATGATATTGCTGCTAGTGATGGTGATGTTCTTTTAATAAATGTAAATATTTTAATGGTTTAACATGGGCTCTTTATTATATTGTAAGATATTGCATAATCTACTTAAAATCAATATAATCAATATATAGCCTATAATGATATATTTTCCTGATGAGCATTTCTTAAGTGTTATTGCTTGGACCTTATATCATATTTCATATTGTGATATAAAATCATTTGACTTTTCTTTAAGAGGTAAAATGTATTTATCGGTGGGAAAGTACCATTAACTAATGATATTGTATTTGATATGATGATATTGAGATGGAGTGATTCAGATTCTTTTTTGGGAAGAAACTAACTGGTCTGAGCAAATCTGATAATTTCACTCAAGTTGAACAAACTTAATTTGGATAGGCTTCGTTCTGTCACTAGTTGAAACAATTTAAGTTGGTTCAACTAATCTCTTTTTACAGTGTCAGAACTACTTTTAACATCCTGTAATAAATTTGGATTTTTGGCTGGATTTGTTGGATACACTCACCCATTAGTATGGGTTGCTGTTTATTTGACAATAATGAAAACAGCGAGGAGAGATCAAAAAGCATGGTTAAGGTCCTCGACTTGAAACAATCCCCTTTGATGATCTCTTACAAAAAAATCAATTACACTAGTAGTGAATAAAGTGGAAGTGTGTGACTCCTTTGATCATATCTACTGTCAAAAGTCTCCATCATTGTTGCACAGCACAATTAAAATGCTATAAACATGATGAAAGTGAATGTGCCCTTTCAGTTCAATAAACATGACCCACTTTTTACTTGTGATTCCTTTCCCCTTGCATGAATGTGGTTAATCTCTAAGATTAAAACTGATTTACATAATTATGTGGCTGACCATACAGGTTAAACAATGGTATTTAAACAAACTGCTCTGATTAGTATGTCTCTGTCTTACAGCATGCTGATACTACAATTGCTGCAGAGTTGTTTCCCCTCATTTGCCTCACTGCTTCTGATCTCAGGGATGCTTTGGTCCTTTATAATGCACTGGAATTATAGACTCACTGCATTTGAAATTCCTTGTCATGACTAAGAAGATGAAACTGGCCAAAAAATGCACTAGTATGCAATCCATGCAGACATTATTTTCTCAAAAGAGGATTGCACAAGTTTTCTATTATTTTTTTAATAGAAGTAAGGATAGCACACAGCTGCATGAGGGTGCACTGCATCTAAACAGATCTGAGGACAGGGACTCATGAGCATCTTGAATCTATGGGGAAAAAAAAAAATCTACATTAGAAGTGTTTTGGCTGAGAGAGAGAGATGGAAACAAAGGAGGGATACACATTTTTGAGAGCAAGGAAGGGAAACAATGGTGATGGGGACCAGGGAAATGTGGAAAAGAAATACAAGCCAAGGAATTCATTTTTGCATCTGCCAAGCTTAGGATTTCAAATTGAGACTGAAAGCTTCACTCAGAAGTCATTACAGAGCCATCACTGCCAACACCTGTGGCTCCCATGGGAGGGAGGGGTGACTGTGGGTAGGCGAATGTGGGAAACAGAAGAGATTAAAAGAAAAAAAAGCTCTGTAAATAAATAAATAAAAACAAATTCTTTTAGAGATCCGACCAGAATTTACACCGGTAAACATCTACCGTGCAGCCTGGTTTGCCACCTCACTGACATGTCATGACGAGTGTTTTGTGCACACCAGTTTCTTTGGCTTGAAGAAATGTTCACTTACTTTTTTTCCACATTTATTCATTAGGTAATTATCTTCTATTTAAAACAAATGTGAATTTATAAATAACATTCTGTTTGCTGTTGGAGATACATTAAAGATATATATTGTTTTTTTTAGTTTGACACGCTGGCTGATGCTCTTAATCATGTTGGTGTTCAAGTCCAGGAATATATCTGTGCACTCTCAGCATGTGATAATTCAGATGCCTGCAGTTGTGTCACTTTATGGTCACATTTGATTAACACCAATTATTTCTTTATGATATAATGTTCTTGACATATGACAGAGCAACCTGTGAGGCTGTAAAGTAAGGGTGGATGTATACTGCTTAAAGGACCTGCAGTTATTATCATTCACATGGATATTAGTCATAGTATACTTAATCTAACTGCTTGTCTTACTCTGACTTTAGAATTAAATTACAAAGCCATATGCAAAAAAGTAACAGATTTGGTACAATTCTAAGACTTTCTGATGTTGGTATGTTATTTTATTAAAGTCCTTTGAGCCTTACAAAGTCTTTAGAATTAGGTAAATTCTCCTTCAGACAAATTTTACTGTTAAATATTTTAACATAAATTATACTACTTTTCTATATGATATCAGTGGTTCGGGTCATTGGGGAGAAATTTTGGCTGACTGCTGTGTTTGCTCCTGTTCATTAGACTGAGGTCTGCACTGGGACATCATAAACGCCTAGCTTTTCTTTTTTCTGTACTTCTTTTTTTTTAGAATCGTTGCTACATTTGGGATCATTGTCCTGTTGAATCATTTCAATTTCTGCCATTATTTAGTTGTCGAACAACCGTAAATAATCAGTCTGGTATGAGATGTCGGCTTTAAAAAACTGTGTTTGGTCAAGTGTACTGCTTTGCATTATTACCATTTAAGTTCAGTTTAGGCTTCCATGTGCAAGGGAGGCTTTTCCAGCGGTTTTGAGGTGTGGTGTCATGTCCCTAGGCCTCTGGCCTGAGACCGTGGTTCATA
>CM047998.1:18819662-18831304 GCA_026261665.1 Melanotaenia duboulayi
TTAAAATATAAAAATATATAAATAAAAACAAATGTTGGAAAAAAATAAGAAAAAAAATAAGTAGTGCATCGTTAATGTCAAAGTTGTCATCCTTTTATAAAAGTTAAGTAAATGCAAAGACATCTACTGTATATGGTAACTGCTTCCCAAACAACGTCTCAGTGGGTTTTAATCAAGATATTTTACTGATGCTCTGTGGTGAACAGAACTTATCAGGTCAAAAGCCTCCATCCTAAGACATTTTATAGTAGTATAGTCAGTATTGTAACATTTTAAAGTGACAACTGACCACAGCTAATCTTTGTGGCTCCTCACTAAAAAGAAATGTTTTTTGGGGAATCTTCCTCCATCGTTATTTGGCAAAATGTTCCAGCTAAATTTAATTACATTGTTTTGGAAGGTGAGCCTTAATCTAAAATTCCTGCAGTAGATTTTTATTGAGAATTTAATCTGGGCTTTGGGAGACTACAAAATTTTGATTTGTGTGTCCTTGATTTGGAAAGTTTTGGGTCAACTTTGATCCATTAACACTATCCTTATAATAAGCCTCTTTAATTTATTGTGCTAAATAAATAGTTGGCATTTAAGGTAGATGGAGACAATGTACCTTAAACTATATGTGATCACCATCCATCTTCGACGGCATATCTGAGGTCGTGAGTGCAGCAACTTAAGCAGGGAGACACAGACTTCCCTCTCTCTGGCCCGTCCTTTAGATCACCTGGGGTGATCCCAATGGGTTCCCAAGCGGGCCAAGAAATATAGTCCCTCCAGCCTGCTCTGGGTCTTCCACAGGGCCTTGTCACAGTGGGACATGCACAGTTCAGACTGCCAAGGTCCCTGCCTTTGACTAAAACCAGATCCCAATGCACTCAATCTCGATTTTCCTCCAAGCAGGTGGTAAGCCCATGTAGAGATGGCAACTTGTGACCAAGTACCAATGCTAAACCACCAAGCACTGGGAAGTAAGCTCCCCTCCGAGCCCTGGCTCTAGGAAGGTGTTCCGGTTTCCCTCTTCTAAGAGAGGCATCTGATTAATCCTAGTCTTTGTCAGTGCCGGGCTTTGAATATGAATTGCTCTTAGTCTGAGCCCTCCCATGGGACCACTTTACATTTGGATGCCCCAATCTACACAGCCCTCAGGTTTATAGAGGTATCAAAAGCCCTCCACCACAGTAAGGTGGCGTTTAATGGAAGGGTGTGGTGTGTGTGCTGTTGTGTGAGACATGGAATTTCCTTTGAAAATGATCTTGGGATCTTGAAGTCCAGATTGATGTCTTTTCTTTATGGTGTGATTAAATTACTCTTTATGAATTCAAGAGTAATCCTTTTCAATTTTGTCTTCAAGTGCTATCACGTCTATTGGAATCCATTTAGCAGAGTTCTGCTGACTGAGCCTTTTAAGTCTAAGGGGTTCACGTAGTTTAAATGCTGGAAAATGTAATTTTATGTTTCCTTAAAAAAATCACTTGGAAGGTGACATTTTTCCCTTTGTTATATTCGTGCAGTGCTATTTCCAAAGATTGCTTTCATATCTTTAATTTTTCCTATTAAATTTAGCTTTTACTTGCAACCGCTGAGTATGAATCTGATTTGGAAGGCCCAGGAGACACTGTGATACAGCTACTAAAGTTAGAATTGCGGTATATATTTGAGCTGTGTTCTGTGGCCAATTTGCATAGCGCAACAGCTCACTTGAGACTGGTTCAAAAGCAGTGTAGGGTATCTTGTTAGATTTTGAAAGTTTGCATAAAGCCTCTGGTGAAGTTACCTCACATTAGGCAACAAGACATCTGCTAAAAATTCTCCCAGCATATTAAGCATGGATATGTTTTTCAATCTCTGAACATACTCAATGCTTTATTGGGAAATTACATATAAAGGTAGCATAAATATCCAGCAGAGCAATGGCACAAATGAGATGCATAAAAAGCTAAAGAATTCATGTTTTTCTTCTTCTTACAATGTTAGTTTTTCTCCAAATTGCCTCACTGTTGTCTTAAAATAATAGTTTTACATTCCATACTACACAAACCACAGAAAGACTGTCAACATATTTCAACATTCAAACTTGACACACATGTTTAGCTAAGAGCTGAGCATTATATCCATTCAAAGCCTAGGATTAGTGAGAGAGATTAAAGCTACACCAGATTTCTAATCTTGACTGTGTGATGGACAAAAGATGTGTAGTCTAAACTGTCAAAATTTGCTCTGTAATTAAATGGAGACAAATGTAAAGTTTTTTTTTGTTGTTTTTTTTCAAGATATTTTAGATTTTAGTAAGAAATTGCACACCTGGACCTTGATTGGTAACAGGATTTCTTTATTTGCACTCAAAGTCAGAAAAAAATCCAGTTGAATTCAGGTTTATCTGTAGCCTATAGGTTCAAGGAATCTTTACTATCTTGTGAGAGCAATTTTTTGCACAGCCAAAACAATCAGTCACAAACAGACAAATAACACAACATATTTAAAAGGACTNTAGGTTCAAGGAATCTTTACTATCTTTGTACAGCCAAAACAATCAGTCACAAACACACAAATAACGCAACATATGTAAAAGGACTGTGATAAAAATAACAAAAAAAATAAATAAATAAATAAAACTCCTTATTTACGACGACATCATCTCAGAACATTTTCAATTTGAGCCATTCATACAAGCCAATTAATGAACAATAATAGCCTAGCAAGGGGAAACTATGGGATTGTATCGACAGTGGAAAGGAAAAAATGTTTTAACAAAAGTAAAACTTGCAGAGCCTGACTCATGGAGGGCAGCCATAAAAAATAAATAAATAAATAATAATAATAATAATAATCTCAAACCCTTTAACATTAGTCATATTGTCACTAGCCAGGTGATCCTAATCATCTCAAAAATGCAAAAATCTGGCTGCACAGTTTCCATTGCCCTCTTAATGGAAGTAGATATGTTCTTGTTTTTCAAATATTGCTGCTCCTCTCACTGATGCCACTGATCCCATCTGTCTGTCTTTACTGCATTTTCTTTTGCATTGCTTTTTAAACTAGTGTTAGATGCTAGTGATGCTGGTCGGCCCAATCCCAATCTGGGATCCGGAAACCCCCAAAGGGGTTCACCAAAGAGCACAGGGGATCCCTGAGGCTTTAAACATCAGAGCCATTGTGATCAATCTCCACAAATTTTCCCTATTTTAACCCATTAAATTAAGGCTGTATGTTGTTCTTTTAACTTTGGCGTTATCAAAGGACATGACTCAACCAGAATACATTATTAATGGGGAGAATCTCACTTTTGAAATCCTAAAACCAAGCATGGTTTCAGCACAGGGTGGAGCCAGGGGTCCATGGCATGTTGGGATATATGCATGAAGGGGGTCCCCAAGGACAAAAGGTTGGGAACCACTGTCTTAAAGGATGCTCCTGGTGGGTTTGGCCACCCACAACTTCTCCAAGAACTTAAACCAACACCAACAGGTGTATTTTACTGTTTGAGCCTTTTTATTCATTCTGGGACAGCTGAAAAAACACTTTTGAAAATTTACATACTCTATATTACCAATGATAATAATACATAAGTTTTCCACATGTATAGTGTACATATTCTTGTCAAATTACAAGACATGACAAATCAAATGTCTGTGATGCACAAATTCTTTAATAATTTAGCATTGACCTGTTCTAGACATTCTTTTTGCAGAAATATGTTTCAGGAATTGTTCTGAGTTTATGGAATGATGGCCGAACCTATAAAACTGGGCTTAAAATATAGTTCTACAGTCTATGACTATACTATATAAATAAACAATATATTTTTATCATTTATTGAAGTTGTTTTCCTCAGCTTCAATATAAATAATTTTTAGATATTTTAGTTTACGTTTATCTATATAGCACCACTTAATAAGTCAGAGTATCAGAGTACTTTACAGAGAAAGGGAACAAGTTTAATTAAAACTCAATTAAAACCATATGATTGTTTGGTAGCCTGTAGGGTTGAAACTGTTTCTCTTTGTACATGGATCATAGTGAGGATATGAAGGTACCTAATGTATGTCCCTTATGTAGACAATGTAGGCATTTGTTTAATTAATTAATATTAATTTAATTAATATGATGGACTGAACAGTCAAGGACACTCGGGCACAGTTTGCAAGTTCAAAAAAGGGTTTTTATTTTAACCCAAAAAAAAGTATTTCAAACAATTTATAAAATTTATAACTGGGCCCATAAAAATGTCACACACACTCTAATCCTCAAATTGCTTGTGGGATGTGGTTTTACTGGGTGATCCTCCCATTCATGTCCTTCATTCTATCAATCCATTGGCGAGCTTTGTAATCCGTTTCCAACGTGAATGCCTGTCCCGGCAAGTAATACTTAGTTTGATTAAATTAATTTAACTATAAAATTAAACCTAACTCACACCACATAGCTGGCCAAGAAAGTCCAGAGATGCCTCTACTTTCACCGCAAACTTTTAAAAGCACAAGTTACCCCTCCAATCATGTTCTTCTTCTACTGGGGCACCACAAAGAACACCATCACTGGCCGCATCACTGTGTTGTATGAAAGCTGCATCGCCTCCTGCAAAAACACCCTACAACACATCGTAAAGGCAGCCAGGTGAGAGAACAGCATCTCAATTCATCTATATGTTTTGACATATGGTGAATTGACAATNTGTAAAGGCAGCCAGTCTATGGTGAGAGAACAGCATCTCAATTCATCTGTATGTTTTGACATATGGTGAATTGACAATACAAGTGTTTGAACCTTAAAACTTAAGGATGCTAGAAAACCAATCTCTTATTTTAGTTGTACTCTGAATGTTAAAAAGTAGTAGTCGAAATTTATATATATATATATATGTGTGTATATATATATAGTTTAATACAAGGAAAAGCAAGTGCTACTCTTTGCCCTGCCTTCATTTAAGTTCTTTAATTTAATTCATGATTTAAAGAAAGGAAAACCTACGGCATCTGTATCGGTAACCAAATATTGATCTAATTCTTTTCATGACTTCCCTCCTTTCCTATGTCATTCATCAACCTAAGGATTATACAATGGAGGGTGCATGATTAGGAATTAAATTAAAATTAATATATAAATAAAGTGGTAGTGATTCATTTATTCAGCATGTGAGTCAGTGACCAGTGAGCAGAACCAGTGGGGAAATCAATACAACAATTCGCCTAAAATTAGAAACCGTGAATACTAATAAAAACGTTTGCACTTATGGATCTTTGAGGCAGTTCATATTCTGACTTTAACTGCTATAGAGATGAAAAAAGTGCTACATTTAGTGGTTGATTTCATGAGCCTAAGCTGATTAAGTTATAACATGGGAAAAAAACTGGGTGATATGGAGTTTTCTTGTTTATACCATATACCATCTTTGTTTATAAAGCACCCTAAAAACAGTAACATGGCTGACCAAAGTGCTGTGAAATAGAAATAAAATAAAATAAGAACAATAAAAATATCAAAACCTTAGACCGAAATTAAAAACAAATTCATGAAAAAGGAAACAGACACAGGGACCATCTTAAAACAGAAAATAAAGAAAACAAAGACTAAAACCAACAAAAGAGAAACACCATTAAATTTCTAAAAAGTGTCAGTCACAGCCTCACTCTGGGTTAAAGGCCAAAGAATAAAGGTATTTTTTTAAATGGGATTTAAAAACAGCAATTGAGGGAGCTTGTCTTATGTGGGGAGGCTTATTTTATAGCTTTGGACCCAAAATAGAGAAAGCACCATCACCTGTAAGTTTCCTTTGATGCCTTAGAACTACTAACAATGTCTGATCCGCTGAGCTGAGGGAGCGAGACGGCACATATGGCTGCAGCAGGTCAGACAAATAAGAAGGGGCATGGGCATTCAGAGATTTAAAAACCAATAAAAGAATTTTAATTCCTTTCTTTATACCTGTTAGAAACTGGGCTGCTGCATTTTGAAAGACTTACAGTCTGGCCGTGCAGGCCTGGCGAACTCCTGCCAAAGGTAAGCTGCAATAATCCGAACGGGATGTGATAAAAGCATAAATTACAATTTCCTGATTACGCTTGGAAACAGGTTTCATTTTAGACAGATGAAAAGTACTTTTCGCATGCTGCAAGCTGCCCTTGTGCCTGACATTAGTCATTTGCTATTGTTTACTGGACATCCTAATCTGAATAGAACTGACACAGAAGGGAATGAGTAACAGGAAACATTTAGTGTTTGTAATCCCCTTCATTTTTATTCTCTTGGTTTTGTTATTTTTTATTAGACCACTTAAATCTCTAAAAATACAGATGAGTAGGAGTAAAGAATAAACAAATGCGGATAAGAGACCCTCAGCCTTCAGCTGTAATTGCAATCATTAAAGAGAACAAAGATATTCTGTCACTCTGTCAAAAACTGTTGTTTGTGCCCTTGTTATTTGTTACAGGTCACACAACATTCTGTTTATTTTTTTCCCTCAAAAGACTAAAGACAAACCCATTAAATGTGGCATTAGTGAAAGATGACCCAAACCAACAATTCTGACATATTCCCACCATCTTGCAATGATTGGAGCTTTAACCTTCAAACCTAGTGTTGCTTTATAGAGGTTAATATCTGTCAGTATTTTGTGCGTATAAAAAATAATCGGCGGTTATATAAATCGATGGACGAACAGAAATTTTCAAGGGATCAACAAAGTTCAGAGACCTTCACTATCTGCTCCAAGTTGCATGATAATCCATCAAACAGTTGGCGAGACAGATCACTCAGAATCACAAATGCCAACCAGCTTGTGGTGTTCAAGAAAAGGTCAGAGGATACCCATCACATGGATGGAAGAGTACAAATCTAGGCCTTAGTGGCAGTTCATGAACAGTCTAAAGATGAGTAGGTAAATACTAATCCAGGATTCAGTTTTTGAGGTTTGAGGTGGGTGTGGTTGACACAGAAAATATCAATCAATAATAAATATTGCTAAAAAAAAAAAAATTACAATCAGATGAGATGGTTTTCAGATGTGTTGATATAGACATATTGCAAAAGTGTAATGGAAACACTTTTTTTTCGCATTTACACGTCCCCAGATGTGACGTAGAGGGTCACGTGACCACTTCATTTCATGTAAAGACACAAGTAGACACAAAAGGAGACAGAAATATTTTTACAAATAATTAAAGAAAAATATCACTGCCACCCTTGATGGCAAACATCAATGACATGTAAAGTTTTACAAATAAGTAGAAATCTTTCCTCGTTAAAGTGGAGTCTCGTGAAATGAGAATTTCTGAGATTAACGGCAAAAACCTGCAATGGAAATAGAGCATATCTATCATTCAGTGTTGCTCTTTGCTTGTATTTCATGGCACCACAGGTGGCTAACAAAACTGTTAACAAAACAATGGCTGTTTTGGACAGCTGTCACAACAGCAGCTAACATCTGGCTTTATAGCTGATGTGAAGAAAAAATGCCAGAATTGGCTAGCAGTTTGGCTCAGTAGATTCACCACGTATAGTTCTGCCTTTATTGTTTGTGCCTATATCTTGTGTTAAACTGTAGGGTAATGCTTTTTGCATTGAATATTTTTTACAGTTACAACGTCTCAGCTCTCAAACTATAACTTATCTGTTGGAGTGTGAGCAGACCTGAACCTACTGTAAGTGGCCAACAGGTCAGTCATTACAAGACTAACAATGGTCTTTCCTTGTTTCTTTTTTTCTTTCCAACAAGCTACTGTCTCCAATAGAATAAAGAGCATTATTTATCTCCTACACAGTAGACAGATAGAACCCAACCAAGATTTTGTTTTGTCTTTGTGGAAACAGCTTCCATATGTCCAAACAGCCTGAATCCATATTTCCTAGTAAGTCACGTCACTCCTCATTGCAAATCCTGGCAAGAACGGCCCAATATGCCATAACTCTGAATCAGTTAGCATGAAAAACAGCGTTATGTCATTTCATGACTAATAGAGAAGCAGGAGCAATGGGCAAAAACTTTGTTAGCATGATCGATTTCCCAATTGAGCATGATTCTTTTCCTACTAGCTGTGCCATTAAAAGCTACAGGAATGACAATAAAATCACAAGAAGGATGAAAAAGAACATTAAAGATGCTTCAAATTTTAAGAGCCTTCTCCATTTATGGATAACTTAAAAAGCACCAGGTGGGTAACCAAATTAGACCTGCGCAGTGGGTACTGGAAAGTCCTTACAGAGTGCTCTACAGTACTTGTGAGATGGACTTTTATGTTACTGAGAAGTTGAGAAGAAAGTCAAAAAAACGTGCAGTGAAAGTCCAGAGAGCTGGCTTTAAATGCACATGGAGCATGTCGTTCATCATGAGTTCACTTATTTGTGGTCTATTTCATGAACATCATGTCTAGTATGCAAAAGTGACCAGAAAAAGTGACCAGAAAAGATGTAGGATTACAGGAAAGAAAACAATTGATGTTGAGTCTAAATTCTGTCACAAAATAGATATGCATGTGGAACAGATGTGTGGACAAAGGACTTCTCAGAGAAGAAATAATATAAATGTCTTCTCACACTGGACAGGAGCTTTTCCGATTAGAAGTTGACAAAGCTAACATTCTAACTTTTTTTAAGCATGTGCAGACATAATTTGCATAGAAATGTTAGATTTAATTTTCAGACATTATGTAATGTTCCTGTAAATAATCCTAAACAGAGGAGGCATCTGATGGGCATGCTGCAATGCATCATGGGTAACATACCATGAAGTAGGTGTAGTGAGCAAGAAAATGTAGGCAGTGACTGTTGTGGGACCTCACGTAATCTGAATGAGTTTATGGTCAAGTTCTTTATTTGCAAATATGACTCATTCTGTTTAACAAAAGCTAATTTGTTCCCAATACTGTTAGACCTATCGGTGAGTAAAAATAGCCTGATTAGCCACATTTCTTCCCATCAGGAATAAGAAGCTTAGTGGGGCATGTAGTAATTGAGAAGCCTTGTTCAAAAGGTTCTATAACCAGCTTGCCAAAAGGCATTAAGTTTAAATTTATTTCTTTAATAATTTCCCCTATTATGTGGCTGGCTAAGTCTGCAGGTCTTAACTATTTGTTTAAATTTATTTTTTGCTGGGATCTCATTTTTTGCGTGGTTGTTCACATAAGTTAAACGATATGAGTCACATATAGGCAAATATTGCATAAATAATGTTTTGAAATATCAGACACAATGGTGATTATGCTGTTATAGACAACAAAAAAAATGAGTGATATAAGAGGAGAAAGTAATGCAAAGAAAAAAGAAACAAAGATCAAAAATATAGAAAATTGGATCAACTTTACAATTAAAACCAGAGAGATAATAGATGACCAGCTGTTCCACCTGTGAAGAAACTCAGCAAGAACATCTAATGGCCTCTGTAAGCAAACTATGGAAAGAATCATCATGACCATCTATATGAAGCCTAACTGAGAAAAATAACAACAAAAACAACCCCAGCAACAAGTAGATGGAAACATAACTGTAGCTTCTGGTGATTACACCTGCAGGACAACACAATGAATGTATAATCATGCATGTTAATGTATGTGTCTCCATGTAAATATAAAGAAAGACTTGTGGATAATTATGCCTGAGGTCTTGTAAATGTCCCCCTCCGAGGATCAGATGCAGAAGAAAAGGCCTGCAAAGTCATACTTGGACAGATGTCACTGCACATGTGGGTGTGCCACATCTGCAAAGTCTGTTCATTCTTTATGAAAGTCTTCTGCTGTCGCATAACACTTTTGATTTGCCAATCTCACACTCCTGTAGATCATCAGACCTATGGCCTCTAACAGCTAAAGGAGCCATAGTATAAAGTATATTATAGTACATACTGCATGTACTGCTAAGTCTGCATGTGTATATATATATATATATATTAGTACCATAATGTGTCAGATTTGCCACAACATGTGAATTCTGAGAGTCGATACCAGCCACCACCATGCAAGTATAACCCATGTTTCTCCTCACAGTGTGTGTATGTGTGCATGGCTCTGGTTGCTATGGTTATGCCTTTCTCTGGAGCAGTCTGCAGGCAGATAAATAATGCACACTAATGCTGGCATGGTGACAGCACTGCAGCAAGCTGTTGCTCACCTCAACTATGCTCTGCTCTGGAAACACCCGTACAGACATAAAAATGCTAATGCGCATACGTAGTCCCTTGGATGCATGAATATATGCATATACAAAGGATGTAGATATTCTTATAGAGACAGTGAGAGAGAAGTGGGAGATATGTTCTGTATCATCTCTGATATTGATTGAGCAAAAATTTAACAGAGCTGCCGGGCATGTTCCAGTTGAGTGAGATATCAAAGTTTGTTTTGATACAAGCCTGTCTAATGAAGCAGGTGAATAAACTTTGATGGACTGATGTCAATAAATTCCCCTCCAGGGGATGCATTCAAAGGTCTCCATCAGCATTTGCTCCTTCAGAAACTGGCTGAGATAATGAATGGGTGATCTGAAGTCAAGTGTAGGAGGAGGAGCAAACATACCCTGTGCAGTGTCAGTGTTATCTTTGTGTATGTGGTGCAGGGATGAATACAAATAGAATATTTTCATTCATGCTGTTGCTCATGAAGCTGACTACATGTCATCTACATATTTTTTTTGCTTTCATTTAAATTATTTTTTTTTTCACAAGTTAACAATTTTCTAGTAAGGGTGTGCTTAGATGTGCTGATAAGTAAAATCACAGAACTGTAAACCCTGTTTACCTGACAAATAAGCTACATGTATGTAGAATAATTAATAACAGGGGTTCATCAACTTTTTGAGTGATGTTGCCCAAGGTGACATACATCGGTGTTTGCGATGGCTGACTTGTTAATTGCGAGATCTATGAAATGGGTTGTCCTGCAGCCATCCTCTAAATGTAAGGCGTCAGAATGTTCATAAACTAGAAGAATGCAGAAAATTTTTATTTTGCCAGTAATTGTGGGACATTATTTTTGAATCAGTGATGACTTTGGCATTAGAGCTTCTATTTCCCCTTAGTAAAGAATATTTTAAAAATTTGCTGGATCTAGACGGTGATCTACACTACCCCCAAATTTTAATGATTTTCTTCCTTATTTCCTTTCAGAGATTTCCTGAAAAATTGTGTTAAAATCCATTCAGAACTTTTTTTTTAATTATGTTGCTTACAGGCAAACAGAACAAGCAATGTTGCTGAATGCATGACCTCTGTCTTTGGAGGAAGTAATGAAAAAGATTAAGTGGATTATGGTGAATTATGTTAACTGTGTAAAAGCACCCATATGTCCAAAATTAGCTTCTCTTGCAGAGATGATCCAAAATTCTCATTTTAAAATAGTAGCCGTAATATTTGTTTTGTTTCTGGAATACAATGATAAATATGCTAAATGTAAGACTTGCAAAATATCAGAAACCTCATAAATAAGGGGAATAAAGTGTTTTTTGGTGGATTCGGTTTGCTGCATGTTACAAAGCACCTACATACCCGAAAACAGCTGACAACCCTGATAAAAATCCTAAGTTTATTTGACAAATGTAGCTGTTAAGCCCCAGAAAATATTTTGGGATCCTCATGGTGGGTTGGTATCACCAGTTTGTAAAACGCTCATGTAGAAAAATATATAATTTTAGAAAATAAATCAAATCAAATCAAATCAAAT
>CM047998.1:18831432-18843402 GCA_026261665.1 Melanotaenia duboulayi
TGTATCACCAGTTTGTAAAATGCTCATGTAGAATAATATATAATTTTAGAAAATAAATTACTCACTAATTATATGGGTAGAGCAGCTTTTTTTTAACATAGTGGGAAAAACTACATAACAAAAGGGAAAGATGACAAAGGGAGACAAAAGAAAGACAGAAAGATGGAGAATACTTTATTTTCTGCGGTGAATGTTTGGGTGAGTCATTGTTCATAAAGCTGCCTCGATATATGGAGAGAGAGACGCTATATTTCTTCTGCAAACAGAGCAGCACTGCTACTTTTATGATGTACTCGCTCATGTCAGACTAAGCTTGCATGTGATAGCTCACACTGGTAGAAAATGAAAGCTTACTGTCTTAAAAAACACTGATGGATGAATAAATTATAGGGCCTTTTAAAAAATGTTTAACAGATTTAAAAAGTAAAATTCTTCAATTGTTGATTCTTTCACAAATGATCCTCTGCACTCTTTAAATATAAGAAAACATTGCAATCTAGACTACAAAAATGTCTTGTGGACAGAACTTGTTGTATGAACGTTTATAACATTTTAACCAAATACATGCAAAAACACAGGCGTTCAATAAAGAAGAAAAAAAAAAAGAAAAAACCACAAAAAGCTAATAACATTTTGTGTGTTCATGTTGTGTCAGGGGTGCCAACGAGAATTGCCTCATTTTACAGCTATTGAGCTGCAGAAAGGAAGGGGACATACTAACTGAGAGGAGAGTCTGAGATTTTGCTCTTGGGTTTGTTGTAGTTTCTCTGAGCACAATCTAATCTTGAACCTTTTAGGTTGTCCACATCTGGAAAGACTGGTAACTGTCCCGTTTTCATAATAATCCATCTGCCACTGAGATGTTCTTGTAATGATTATTGCTGCACTGGCTTTAGCTGTGGCTAATTATCTTGAAGTGTGTCTTTTTGGTGACATAACGTGAGCATCCTCTAATTCAAAATAAGTGGATTCACTTGTATATCCCACTTCTGTTGCTATAGTGTCTGGCCTTCCTGCATAAATGGACCAGTGCCTCAGTACCATCTACCAATCCAGCTGCAGCAGTGACTGCAACACCTGCTTAATAATTATAGCTAATCAATAACAGCGTGACAGTGATTTCCTATGTGTTGCTTGTCTCATGTTACTGATGAGTAGTCTGTACCTAGGATATTGTTCACTTTTTGTAGTTGCTTCATGCTACATTGTTTTTGATTCTGTGTTCACTTTGACTTTTATATCTTTAATTGACTGTGTTCTTTTTTATGAAGGTTATTTTCTGTCAATTTTTGGTCGCTTTGTATTTCTAAAATTATTAGCATCTTATTTTGGTCTAATTACATTGATTCCCTTTGGTCCCATTAATAGATGATTTTGGATGATAATTAGGGGCCACAACAAGTCGTAAGGTTATCATTTTTTTAAAATGAATGTCCAAAATTTCAATAAAATCAATCCAGTAAAAATCATTTCGGTACACTTTCCAGCCAACATTGTGATTGCCCCACATACAGGCGTAGTTTTATTATCATCCAGTGTCAACTTCAGCAAATTCCTGCATGTCTTTTTATATGTAGATGTCCTTTATATTGTGAGAAAAGGCTATATCTGAGAATCAAGCAGCTCTGAAGGAATATGCAAAGTATGACAGTTGAAATAGCTTCATGCTTTTGGTGTTTCTGATTTCTTTCAACATCTGCGTGTCCCATGGAGTTAAGGAGAAGCTGAATATTTGATAGAAGCCCCACAGACTTGGACAGCTATGGAGTATATGTAAAAGTCTAGACATAGACTTTAAAGTGCAAATAATGTACAGAAGTGCATTCTGTACAGCAGACAGCTGTCTCCTTAATGTCATGCAGCTACTGTTGAATGCTTGTCAGCATTTACTAACACTACCACTACAAACTGAAAAAAAAAACATCTGTAGTGAAATGTCAAACTGGAAAATAATGACAATAGATACATTGTTCAAGTGGCTGAGTCATCTCTCAATGAAGTCAAAGAATGGCATATGTAAAAAAAATGAGTTTTTTTTTTTCTTTTTTTTATATGACATCAAATTTCTATAAAGTATATCCCCCAGAGATGGTTGCATAACCCCCATATGCCTGAAAGGAGACATAATTTGGGAAAAGCCAGAGGTCCATCCTCTGCAGTGAATTTGTGGCAGGTCATTGTGTCCCTGCAGATGACTGGAAAAGGTCTACTTGTCAGAATAGGTTTTTCTGTCCAGAACCATTTCAGCCAAGCATCCATTACTAAATCCCTAAATTCATGCAACATTAAACTGGCAGCAGCCCAGCTGGTCACTTTCTCCATCTGAATGAGGCTCAAGAGCTGGAACCATTTGGAATGCACTTTACGAAGGGTACAGCATGATGAATGAAGCAATATTAGTCTGTGTGGACCAGTGTTTGGCCAAACAGGAGCTTGATTTTATTAGAATTGTTCAGCTGCATTAAAATGCCTCTGGTGGGCCATTATAAGTAAGATCAATTTAAAGGACATTCAAACTTGTGGAAAGAAAAATGTTCTCTTAAAGATTTATATCATAAACCCAAGATTATTTTTCAGACTCCAAGATGGCTGTTTTCAGGAAATCCTGAAGTAACAAAGCATTTAAAAGTCTTGCTTTTTGGTGCATGAATGAGTTGTAGAGAAAAAAAAAGGTTGTATTTGTATGTGCTGATTATGTGAATGTGCCAAAGCCTTCATCAGGAACATATGATGAAGGGGTTGAGAACATTATATGTGTAAATGATTTACCATTTTTCTAGCACTGTTTTCTGTACACTATATTTTGGGTGAAAATGTGATCATTTAAAACTACAGTTGGTATTAATACAATGATTTCAGTTTTGCCAGACAAGGTTTTTATATAATATTCTATTATGACACACAACAAAACTCCTAACCACCATCCAGTATCTTACACAGGATGACCCTGGAACCTTGGTTTAGGGTTTGAGCCTGAACCTCCTGGACCTTCCTCTTTCCAGTTGCCTTTTCCAGCTATTCTGTAAGGACACAAAGCCAGTCATGAGAAATAATTTCTTTAGTGAGTCCTGAGTTTGCCCGAGGGCTCCCCTTCATAAGACATGCTTGAAACACCTCTCCTGGAAGACATTCAGAAGGCACCCTTGCAGGTTCTCAAAGCATCTGTTATTTTCACCAAGCTTCTCATCTTTTCCGTAAAGATTAAGGACACTTAGTTTGATTGTATAGATCTATCCATCCATCCATTTTCTATACCTGCTTATTCCAATGCTGGGTCTTGGATGCTGGAGCCTATCTTAGCAATTAGCAGGCACAAGGCAGGGTACAACCTGGACAGGTAGATTCACAGATTAATTAGCAACCTCATCTTATGGCTTGACTCTGTCACAACAATATAATATTTGGCTCACATCAGATGCCATCTGAATTGGCCTATAAGTCTACTCTTACCCAAAAAATCACTTCAGTTCAGTTCATAATGTATTTTCAACATTATTATACACTAAAAATGACACAATGTGACCAGACTCCACATTGCTAAAAGAGGACTTTTGCTGTCTTTCATTTGAAAACTTTCTACACCTTTGAGCTCTGTCTCTGTGCGAGGCATGGATCCCAGTTTGTTTACTTCGTTTGTATTTATTTATCTTTTTTTTTGTTTTGTTTTGTGTGTGTTTATTTCTGCTTCTCTTCAAGCTCACTTGGAACCTTCCATTAACCTTCCACTGGTGACAGTATTAAAGGATCTAATGTGTCTTTTTTTACATGACCCCATGGTACACATGTACAGGAATAGTTCTGTTTACAAGACAAATTGTTACAGATTTTGTTGCAGATGTTCTTTTCCCCACTCAGAATCGGGTTCAGTCTCTCTGATGGTCCCTTATTTTACACTATTGCCAGTAGAAGATTACTAATGGTGGTTGAAATGTCACTAAATCTGCTAAATGAATTTCATTTTGATGTAAACACCCCATGAATTCTCTCCTGGAACCATAGTTGTAAAAAAAAATAAAATAAAATAAAGAATTTTCTAGTCTAATGGGTTATATTGCTGTTATTGAGCCACTGCCACGGCTGCAGACTCTTAGCTAGCAGACTTCTCACAGATTTCTTTTTCTTAAGCACTGGTTAGGCTGCCTTTGTAAAACAAAGATAATAAAATTAACTGACTGTAAGTATCCAACATTCCTCCAAAATTACCTTAAAGGCTGCTTTTAGATGCTCTTAAGCTGTTCATAGAGTTCCCAGACAATTAGACTTGCACATATAATTGTTTTTATAGCCTTGTTCTCTGAATGTGAGAAAATTGCCTTCCTTGAGCCTGTACACTTCCATTAAATTAAACCAAACAGTTTCCATAAATGAATCAATCTACATATAACATGAATCACCACTGTGTCATCGTCTATGCTTGACTATTGATCTGACTGTAATTACGTTCCATTCCAACTCCCCTCAGGAGACAAGACACACAATTAGAGAGGACAGGTGGCGATGTGAAGCTATGTAGCTCAATAAAACACTCCTTCCACTGAGTAATTAAAAATCATAGCATGTCCTAAATGAGAAAAATCAAGGTGTATTTGTCTCTTTCCACACTGTCATTCGTTTTTCCTCCTTTCTACCCCTCAAGGAAGCAGTGAAATGTTAAATTTTACTTGGAGCTAATTGCCCAATATCAGTCATGTTGTTTTCCCACCTGCTGCGAGATTAGAATTGTCTTCACAAGTTGCTTTTCCTCAGGGTTGGACATTAGCTGCCAACTTGAAAGGGCTCTGGGAGTTTGAGATAAAAGGGTTTGGTTAAAGAGGATTGGCTCTTGAGACAATTTGAGAGTGACGCAAATCCACTCATTTGAAACCACAGCACTGACAAAAAGCTTAGAAATGTAGAGCCCTTTTTACATGGTCATCAACTAGAGAGACCTTCATGAATATCACATTTCACAGCACATGGAAAGAGGCCTAACTTGCAATGGGTGAGTACAATTTGCAAATGGTTTGTAATAATTGATTTATTTCAGGATGAAACATAGTTCATGAAAGTCAGCTGATTGACACCCGTTCTTTCCCCGTTGGGAGAAAACAGGCCATTTATGTTAATCAAATTTTGTTTGGCATGATCGCTCCCAATACATGCACAAATTTGCATGATGATCTTTTCAATATTGACTTTTAATAATTACTGTGTTACAGCCAAGGCTGTGATTGTGTGAAAGAACGACAAAGGCTGCAAGGAGAAAATGTCAGTGCATTCTCTGTAAACAGAGCAAAGCTTTTTAACTAATGCAGCACAAAACGGAGGAAGAAATCCATGTCCAAATCTCCCTTCTTTTATTCAGCCGGAGTGCATCTTCTCCCCACAGTTGGCCCTTATCTCCCACTCTCGCTCATTCTTTTCTCTTCTCTGGCTCTGACAGTGGAAGTGAAACAAATAACCACCCATCCCCCTTCCAATGTCATGAAAGCAGGAGCAGTAATTTGTGAGGAAGTCTCTTTTTTTTTTCTATAGCCTCTTTACCCTCTTTCACACTCTCACTTTTTCTTTATTTGGGTGAAAGTGTGCTCTGCATTGTTATAACATAATGGCACCAAGGGCAGTCTGATGAGGCATCCAGCATCAGCTTTTCATACTGTAAAACTTTACTTAACTTTAGAATATGAGACTAAAAAGCTGGAATGCTAATCAGAATCTCAAGAATCTTATAAGAAATTAATCTGTTTTCATACTGTTTTTTGTATTTTCTATGGACATGACAGTCAAGTTCATGCATGCCTTTATACAGACACAAGTTTACCTGTGCTGTTTTGAGACTTTGACCAGGAAATAAATTCAAGAACTTAAGAAATGCTAGAAGGGATGCGGCATGGTTGGCAGCATCTGAAAGCCTATTGTATTATGGTGGTGCTTATTTTGTAGAGGCATACTCTAGGGATTAGTTGAAAAAAGAAAATGATTGTTAATAGAAATGAGCGATAAAACATACCCAGGTTCACCAAGGAAAGTTTGTGTGAAAATGCTGCAAACATGGAGATACTGAGGTTGAATAAAATTGTTTTACAGACTGCCATGCTCAATAGATTTATTTTATTCTAGCCTGGCAATACCAAAAGAAGTAGTTAATGGATATTAATGTATATCAATTCATACAGGTCCAGTTGATCCATATGATAAGAAACTTCATAGTTCATTTCCCACTTGTTTGAAATATATTGAAGTGCTTCCACTTTTACCATAAATTTCAGATAGAGGACACACGTTATGGTAGTGAAACTACTCGACTGACAGTGAAACATACAGCTGTTTGACCCAATTAAGTTGAAACATGGTGGTTGAATTTAGCCAACATAGGTACAGAAAGGGTTAAAAGGTGATGAAAGGGTGTGTAACGCATAGAGATTCATTCATCAAGTCATTCAAGTTGGTTTAAAAGTTGACTAGATAACAGACCAACCTTCAAACTTACATGCTTTTGTATTGTATGTTCTGTTGAGGTTGAAACAACTCCATGCACATTTTCCATAAAACTGGATGGGAAAACTAAGATTAGCCTCCAATGCTCCAGTGAAGTTATCAAGCCACCAAAAGGTAAAGAATTTCATTACGCTGAACACTGGAGGAGATATTCCAAATCAAACAGAATTACAGACTGTATCTCCAACAATGTGTGAAAACAAGGCATTGACATGTCCTCTGCTAGCTCAAAGTGCAATGAAATACTTAACATGTAGGATTTCAGCAGATACTAAAACATGGAAAGTGCCCGTTTCTATTTCACAGAAAACATGTTCTATCAAAAAGTTCTCTGAGAGCAATTTCATGGGAACTAAAGAGACCATTGCTGACTCTCAGCTTTGTATTTTTTTCTGCTACTTGATGTTGCTTACTTCTTTTAATGTTCTGTTTTTGGCCAAATTTCCCCACTGAAGACCCAGTGTTTTCTTATTGAACGAGGCAGCTTCTTATTCTGTTTTTTGAGACGTATCAAACCAGCCACCTGTCAGGTACTAAGTAAAGGAGTTTCAAGGCATTTTATCTAAAAGAAAAAGTTTGTCCTTTGGTTTTATATTTTCAGGTATGTAACTTGCTGACTTTTACTTACATAAAAATGCTCCATAAGAAACTGACTAAAACAAAAAGCCACAAAATGCAATTTAAAGGTTCAAGGTAAAAGTGTTTAGCTTGAATTTGCAGTTTGCTGGATACAAGCACATTGACGCAGCTTTGATGGTGGGCCCAGGTTGTCTATAAAACCTTTTGCACTACGAGCTGAAGGCAGTGGAAGGACGTCACTTGTTATTTCAATGTTACATCAGGCAGCACGAAGGATCATATCTGCCAGTCTGACAAAGCCTTATTGCCTGCACTTTCCACATGAATGCTTTCAGATGTGCTTTGGTTCAAAGTCTGAAGCTGTTGCCAGGAAATAAATTGTGTGTCTGAGAGTCACAATGCTGAAGATTAGATGGCTCGCCTCTGCCATTGTTTAGGTGTGCCTTGTGCTTCCCTTTTATTCTGTTGATTCCCTAACCCCCCGTTCAGCTACTTTTTACCTATACAAGCAACAGGGCTTGAAATGGTGACCGGCCAGGTAACCAGACTAAAATGTTAAATCAAGTTGACCTCACATTGCTATGTCGCCAAGGCATTTTAAAACAGTACGATCTGATGGCACGTTATCTGATTGCATAAGAAACATGTTAAATAACATCTGAAATAGTGCCACAGACCATCCTAAAAAGGGTGGTATATGCAGGGATTCTGCATCAATATGATGAAAAGTAACTTTTTTTTACCCATAATAGAAGTATAGAGAGGTATAGAGCTGTTTTGCTAACAATGGAAAATTAATAACATGTGGCCACTGATTATTAGGCCATGTCCATATATCATTAACATGAGGGAACAAGATAACTGACTCGTAACCATGCACACACTTTTATGGGGAACTATGATTACATTTAATTCTCTACTGGTGTTTAGGGTATTTATGCCATTTTTGACTTTTGTTTTTACCTTTTTTTTATGTATGTATACTATATATATATATATATATATAGTTTTAAAGACTTATGAACACATTTAGCTAACAAAGTTATATGCAATCATTTACATCCAAATGCAGCAATGTATCGAGTGGTTTTAGTACAACTGTAAACAAAAACAGTCAGGTTTGTGTGGTCACAATAAGATGCCACACAAATGATTTGTTCCACCAAAAACAGTTCCTGTATACAAGACAGAGGACGTCACAGGCCGATTCCCAGGGTGTGTTAGTCCTCCTGTCCACCAGGAGGCAGCACTTCATGCTGCTTCTGATGGATATTGGTCACTATTCGCTATCTTCCATAACTTCCCCTCTTCCTCAGCAACCAAATGTCTCATGTTGTCATATAACTGTTTGATTGGTTGACATAGTACAATTTTCCACTATTAGGAAAGGGAGTGTCTGTTAGGATTGACTGATGTTACCATTTACTCATTCACCAAATGTGTCAAATAAAACCAGCAAAAAGCAACAAATGTGTACCATGCATGTGTACATGCATAAAACGTTTGCCGTACATTTTTATTTCATNAATGACGCTACATGCACAAAACGTTTGCCGTACATTTTTATTTCATAATTGTTTTACTTTTACTTGCTCTATCAACACAAACACAGAAAAACAAAACTGAAAAAAAAAAGGAATACCATTTGAAGTCTGTCGAAAGAAATTGGAATGGAGACTCTCCATGGCTATTTCTTGCTGCTGTGCCATCTTAAATTGGTAATGAGATTTGTACGCAACTGCACGTCTGTCGACTTCAGAGACCTTAATGTTGGGAATTAAGTTGAATTGGTGGACCTTGGTGGACCGATCCTCGGCTGCAGAGGTTGGTTTGAGAGATGTCTTGCTGCTTCCCTGGTAAAGTGTTCCAGGCATGTCACATTGGAAAGACTACAGTATATCTCTTGGCTGACTTGGGAACGACTCGGAAAGTAACCAGATAAAGGGAACTCTGGGCTTCCCTGTTTAAGCTGCTACCTTTCAACCTGACCTTGGACAAGTGCTAGAAAGATGGATGGATAGATGGAAGTGTCAGGGCAAATCATAATTGTATCTTTTATTCTGCTTTAGATTTTATTTGGTAATTGTCCCATTTATGTCAGAAAGAATTAACCACTGATTAAAAAAGTGTGACAAACTATAAGTTGACAAGATTATCACGGGTGAAGACAGAAAAAAAGATCATGATACATACTTAAAGGCAAAGTTTTTGGACCAGGTCTTCTGACTTTGGATTTAAATATTTTTCTGCATACGTTTTCTACCACTGGAAAACATGCCTATTAAAGACTAATCAAAACTACAACGACAGAAAGTGTAATGGCAACAAAAGATTATTTGTGGAAAAATAAATTTCTAGTTATCATATGCAGTAGAAATAGAAGACATACAAGCTCAAATATCCAGCTAGTAGGGAGCTAAATGTCTGTTTTTGTTATTGTTTCTGCAGAGACAATAATCACACTTGGAAATGCATTAGCTTTTTACATTCCACTGCAGATGACCTCTGCTGATTTCAGTTTATGTAGGCCATCCTGCAGACATGTGTGACTCACACAGAGACAACAATGGGAACTGATAATGCAGACAATTATAAAACTGACTGAATATGTCGCTGAAGTCATTAAAGATGCATTTCTGAGGTCTTCAAGTGAATACAGAAAGACTCTGGTGGGCAGTGTCCTGTTCTTGAGATTAACCTGTCAAAACACACATCCAATTAAAAGATTCAGATGAGTGTGCCTCAGGTCTTGGCATGATTCTGCCGTGTATGTGTCTGTACATGTTCACAGAGGAGAAAGAGAGTGCAGCGAGAGCAACTGTGCCTGTGTTTTATCTCTTTTTCTGCACATGTGGTTCTGTCTTTGCTGCTGAATCACTGTAAGTGATAACACTACCAACCATGTAATTTTATTTTCCCTATCTGTGTCTCTATGTGCATGCATGTTGGTGCATTTCTGTATCCATGTACACAGCTGTGTGCATGAACATGTGTGCAAATTCACAAGTGTGTGAATGAGTATATGCATATGTTTACTTGTGTGTGCTGAATGCGTAAATAGGGCATATTGCTAGCAGTGCACCACAGTAAAAGTGGCAATGGCTGTTGTAGTTTGCCTTAGATCCCCTCCTTGTCGCTAGTAATTAGGCTGATGGTTTGTTTGGATCTGTGTGTATGTGTGTGCTCATATCATGCTCCTCGCTACATAACTGTCTTACTCAAAGTCTTATCACCCCTTTCACTCTTCCTCTATATCTTCTTATTTTTCTTTCCAACCATGATAGGAGCAAATTTAAATTAATAAAGAAATGTCCTGCAGTAAATAAATAAACAATAGCTCCAGGAGCCTTGTCTGCTCTGAGATACAAGGAGAGGAAATCGATGATGTGACATCACAGCAGCGCCTGGAATTAAAATTCCTCTACTAAATATAGATTTGGCTTATTCGTGACTTCAGGCTTTTGCAAGAGATTAGCTTTGGTGTTCTCTTCACAGTTTGACTTTCCAAATTAGAAATTTGCCAGCTTCTGAAATATATTTAGCTAAAACCTGCTAGCTGTTTGTTATTGTTACAGTAAACTGTCTCAGCTTTGGCTCGGATGTTTGAATACAAAGATTTAAATGTCTGGTTTTATCAATTGGATCCATATCAACACTGATGTTTTGGTTTTTAGGCATGCAGGATCAATTTTCCAGTGGGTCCTGCCATTAAATCTCCCAACAGTTAGTCAGACACTTATAAGAGTGATTTATGTAAAGGTAGTTTTATCTTGGCTCAACTTCACAGCGCTGGATTCCAATTGGGAATAACAAGAAGGCTGAAATGATTTTGACAGAAAATTTTAATTCAGTTTTAGTCTTCACAGTAAAATTGCATCTACACTTAAATGTTTTGTGTTCTGAGCCATATGAGTATAGTAATATAATTAAGTAAATCTATACTAAGCACAGTCCATAATACTTTCACTGCCGGCCATTTGAGTGCCATAAGGTCAACTACCATGATATAATGTTAGCTTTTAGCATGCTAGCTTCACTGTTTTCACTAGTGACAGTTTTTCTTTTACATGTTTTTTTTCTTTTATAATAAATGTGAATGTCTCCGTATGTAGTTTCATGAGAGTACATCGGATTAAATGTGTGTCTTCCTTACCACACATGGAGACTAAGTCTGATTGGATCTCTTCTTAACTCATCCTGTCATTCTACATGACTACATTTGGTCTGATTGGACTTTATCTCATTTTTCTTTTGCTGACAAAAGTGTCAATACATTACATCTTAGATTTCATCCTTGAAAATTAGTTTTTACTTTATTAACTTGTTTTAATAAGAAAGAAATCATTTAAATAAGTCATTAAACTGTGACAAAAAATATTAGTTGATTAAATATACATGGCTGAAGTTGAGGTCCTACAGACCCTAGCCTGTTACTTTTGCAGTAGGCAACCTCTAAAACTAACACCAGAATGATGCTGTACACAAAACCCAGATATATGTTGCTCGTCTGCCCCAAAAAGCTCCAGTGCTGCCCATACCAAAGTAATTCTTCTCAGTCATGTTTGAAGATGAGCTGAAGTGTGTGCAAGTGTATTTCTCTGCAGAAATGCATCTCATCACATACTGACGCTTGGTGAAGAGTTCCTCAATGTATTGAAAACCTTTTTGCATGGGGAATTTCATGCAAGCTTTGTGGTTCTGTGGACCGGTGCAAAAATTGTGGCTTGAGGTGGGCAAAGACTTATCAACATGGCTCAAATGTACAATTCCAATTTGCCCCACTCAACCCTTACTCACCTGGGTGATATTAAAGTGGAAATTAACACATCACATTTGCTCTTGTCTGGTATTGCAAAGAAAATTATTTTAATGAACTGAAAGGAATAAAAAAACAAAAGCAAAAAAAAAAAAAAA
>CM047998.1:18848105-18858514 GCA_026261665.1 Melanotaenia duboulayi
TTTATTTGCTTATTTATTTATTGGTAAATCCCTTTATAAAAATAAGTAAATTAACCAATGCAAAGGCCTTCTGAGGTTACTGACTTGGGGTTGCTGCTGAGTTGCCTATGATTTATATCCACAAACACATCTTGTGAAGATCACATTTTGATAAAGCTCTGCTCATTAAATTAATCCAAAAACCCATCCACTCAATTGTTGTTCCATTGACTGAAAACACCTGGCTTTAATTTCCCTTTAAAATTACAATTAATTAACTAGGTTGACATAGTTGTGCCAGAAAGTCTTCTTCCCCCTGTTTATGTATTGTAAGTACTATTTCTCATTGAGTTATAGTTGTATGGACAAGCACAAGCATCCCCTACTGCATGAATTTGCTGACATTGATGTAACAAAATAAAACCAGCCACACGCCTGAACAGGAAAAAAAATAAAAAATAATGAGACTGGAAAAAGCAAAAGAAGAAAAGCATTTCCATCTAAGAGCATACACACAGTACATATGAATACATACTCTGTACTCCAAGCCTTTTACTGAGCCAGCCAACAAGCTAGCTAGCTAACAAAGCAGGGAAGTGCGTGGGCTGTCACCCCTATGTTTCTGTAGCTCCACAAGCATAAATTAAGCCCCTGGGAGAGACATGGAGAAGGATAAAGAGTTGGTGAGAGAGGAAAGAGAGAGGCTGAGAGAGGCAAAGCAACAGAGCAAGTAGAGTCAGAGATGAAGACAGAAAAAGACGAAAAAGGAGACAATTCCAAGAGACCTAGCAAAACCCCCAAAGACTGAACAAGAGGAGGAGTGGGCGGCAGCAACCCGCTCTTAGTTCCCCTCTATCCCCTCTGCCAACTGTACAGCTGAAGGCTTTCATTATCTGTGGGGTGTTTTTTTGGGGTTTAAGATGAATTGCATCATTGATAAAGTGTACAGTGGAGACCACCTGGACCGAGACAGACCATTTGCAAAGTTACTGAGTTGAAGTTTGGGTGTTGAGAGCTAGAATAACCAGGGTAAAAAAGATGGGAGAATTATCAGAATGTAAAAAAAAAATAAAAAAATAATAATAAATGACAGAAAGCTGGTCTCTTTGAGCTTCTCACTTCCATTTCTCCTGGAAACCCAATTTATTTCCACCTTCACAAAAGGATATAGACCTTCAAGGTGAGACGCATCTCATCTCATTCATGTAAGGACACAATGTCAGCTGTCAGTTAAACTTAACAGACTGTAATTGACCCACGATTGGACATACACGTTTCTTACCTTGCCCTTTGTAAAAGGCCTCCCACACAGGGAGAGTTTTGGTATTGTTAAAGAAGATGTAGTCATCCATCAACCAGCCAGCAAGAGAGAGAGAGTGACAGGTTGTACATCAGCTTCCCTCTCTTTTCCTGTTGGAAAGAAAATATAGGACAGAGGATGTGTGTCATGGTAATCAGTACCCTACCAGCATCACAACTATGGGAACACTGTGGAATATAGTGATTTAGCCAGTGATGGTGGGATTTGTCCTGCACTTTGAGGGCTTTTTTAAGAGTTTGGATAAAGACTGAAATCTTCTATTTAAAATTGCAACAATGGCTGAAATGTAGTAATCTAAAGCATAAATTGTTGAATATCCAGGTGGCTGAATGTGTGACCTGGTGTTTAATCTATAAGATGAGATAGATGTAAATAACAACTTGAATGTTTAAGCAAGGACGTTCTTTATTAAATGAAAATGTTCATTGTTTATACGCCAAAGCTTTGTTACTTCCTGGTGGGCTTTAATCTGTAAAATCACTTGGCTAGAACAGAACAGAATATATGGCTAGGGTTAGAAATGGATCATGTTTGGCCTATATTATATATATAAAGTTTTCAAACCAAATTCCCCTCCAAGCAGACAATAACGGAAGGAGTCCAGAGCCCACTTGATTGCCAATGCTTCTTTCTCCACTGTAGAATAGCGGACCTCATGGCGAAATGGCTTCCGGCAGATGTATGCAACTGGGTATCGCTTTCCATGTGGGCCCTGCAGAAGGACAGCTCCCAGACCCCTATCTGAAGCATCAGTCTGTAAATATAAATGGCTCATCAAAGTCTGGACTGTATAAAACATGTTGCTTACTTAATGAGTGTTGGATGTCATGAAATCCCACCACTGCCACCAATTGCCAATCAAGCAATAAGGCAGCAGGACACAGGAGGTTCTTGTTCAAAAACCTGGGCAGCAGCCTATCAGAATCCTCAGCCCTTGGCCACGCCTTTGCTACAGCATGAAAGAGAGGCTGAACTCCAGGTAACTCAAAAAAGAAATAAATATTAATACAAAACAATTTAATCTTACAGTGCCTAGATGTGTTTAACATTGTTAGGTATGAAAAATTAAAGTAATTTAGTAATGAAGTGAAATGGAATGTGTGTTATTTAGTCTCAGGGCTGCAAATAAAATTAAAGTAGATCTACACTTGTGGTGAGGTGTGGATATTACAATGTGTCACAAGCACCTACCCCCTTTTCCATGCAGTTGCTATCAGGAGTACTCAATGCTGCATTTGAATGAGGCTACAAACTGCAACTGCCTGTGAAATTTGATAATAGCATGCATTAGGCAGAGAACTTGCCTTTTAATCGCAGCCAGCACTGACATGAGCGTAATTTTTCACATACTCGCTTGTTTGCGACAGTTGATACCAGAGGATTCCACTAGGGGGCACTTCAGAAATCTCAGATTGGATAGAGTTACTGAATTTGTAGGGCACAAACAAAATTAACATGGTGACAATAAAGTACGTTAGGCAGAACACAGCAGCAGAGGTATCATAGATCATAAGGCTCCTAAGACGAGCATGTATGTGTTTTTTTTTGTTTGTTTGTTTGTTTTGTTTTTCTGTTTTTTTTTTGTTTTTTTGTTTTTACTGCCTTTGTTTCTCTGACCTGAGATCATTTTGACTTGGTTGCTACCCATTACATAGTGGCTGCTCACATATTGCAGCTTCCAAATATGTTTCATTCATTTCTGAGGATGTGCACAAATGGCACTTCACACAGATGTAAAATACACAAGTCAGCCAGTTATGTATAATTAAAAGATTGGTTTTGGCCTTAGTATGACAAATGCTGCAATGCAAATGATGATAAGGCCTGTCATATATACAAGACAAAATTTTATATGTAATGTCACTGAGACTCCACTTACTTGTGGTTACTATTAATTTCTGGATATTTAAACACTGTTCCTTTGTTACACGATGTATTCAGGTGCAAAACCTTTGAAATGTGAAAAAGTATGAGCTAAATTAGCTTCAAAAGGATCTGATATTAAGTCTAATCCAATAAAGTTCATAGTGTCTATAATTTTCTATAGCTGATTTAGTTCTTATGTTATCAGACACTTAGTTTTATCAAAAGCCTAAACATATGATGAACATCAGCTTATTTGTACATGTCACACACCGTCCATTCACACCTCTGATGAAGACAGAAGACTACCATTGAACATGTCATGTTCATGTGAGTTAGGCTGGGACCTACAAATTCACCCTACAAATTCAAACATGTCATGTAGGTTTATGATAAAATTAAGTGTCTGNTTTTTACCTACAAATTCACCCTACAAATTCTGGTCTAACATGTCGTGTAGGTTTATGATAAAATTAAGTGTCTGATAACATAAGAACTAAACGAGCTGACGATGGATTTCTGCTATAAATCAAACTCAAAAAGCAAACTTCTCCTGTTGAAAAAAAAGTTCTGCAGCTTTATTTCTGTGGCAAATCGACTTTGGTTCTACTTTCACAAAGATACTGTAAACTTAATTTATTCTCAGATGGATTCTTACTTGTAGTACTGAGCAAATTCTCCTCATGCCTCATATATGGTATAGTTTCCACATCCTGCAAACACAGCACTGCCAACACAGCATTCAAATAACAAATGTAGAAGATCACTAAAACTAAAGCATTTTTAAAAAAAAGGAAGTCTGCATTGTGTATTTTGGCTCTACTTTCTCCATTATTTTCTGTATTCCCTTCCTATTCCCTGTTCTCTATCAATGAAAGCAATCAGTCCTCTTCTCTGCTACCGCCTGACCTTCCAGGCTTTCTCCTGCCTCACTCAGAACTGGCTGCAGCTATCCCCAAAGGCCTCCTCCTATTGCTTCTATTTGTTAAACGGAATCAGAGCCCGGCTCAACTCACCAGACCACTAACCACAGTGGCTGTTAGACAAGCCAGCAGTCTGCCAGAGCTGTATCAACAATGTAAATGAATAACTTACATGAATAAGTGATTTGGCACCCTTATTTAATATGAAAAAAATAGAAATTTCACCATTTAAAAAGAAAAAAAAAACTCCCTAAAAAAATTACTTTATTGGTGTGAATCATTACATTTGCATCATAGTAACTCAGAAATAGCTCAGAAAAAAAGTTCAGCAGAGGGTGAGAATATAACATCAAACGTTAAAATCTTGCTCTAATGATTGTGCTTCTCCTTCCCACTGAAATTGTCTGATGCTGTGAGTCACCAACAGCAGGCCTATCTCAGTGTCGGCACCTTTTTGAAGCACTTCCCAACCAAACAATGATTTAACACACAACACTGGCTGATAGGTAAGCTGGGACAAACCCAGCAATTTATGTTGTCATCATTCAGATAGGGAAAATCTGTAGAAAAAGAGGTAGGGTATGGAATCTATGGCTGAGGCTCAGCTGGTAAATGTGCAGGTTGTGGTCTTATCATCCTATAGGGCTGGGCACAGAACCTGTGGTCCCAATAGGCTGACTTGCCTCCTGCATGGCAGCTCATTCACCTTCACTATGTGATTGGGTTGTAGAGCATTTTGTCAGTGAGGCTTAAAGCTACATAAAAGTAATCATTATGAAAGTGACTCAGAACAAGAAAGAAGATGAAATTTGATGTTAAAAATGTGATGTTTTTAAGCTAGGAGCGTAAGACCTTGGATCTTCCAAAGTAATAATGTATAATTTAATAACAGCTTCATACGTATGTTTGAAATGCATTATTCTTTCTGAAAAATCATGATAGTGATAATATTTGGTCTGTATAAGCTATCACAGCTATCAGCTAACAGTTAGCTGTACACACCTGAGGTAACAATTGTAGGCAGCTTAGCAAACATTTAGCAATACACGATTTAACTAATAATAAGCTAGCTAGTTAGCTAACACATTTAGCTCTTAGTTAACAATTGAGCCTCTGTTATTGTTCCAGTTATGGTGCCTTAGTTTCTTTAAAAGCATTATTAATTGTTTCTGAAAAATCCTGACCCTGATAGAGTATTTCTGGTCTGTAAATTAATACAGCTATCAGCTAACAGCTGTACACAGCATAGCAAACATATAACTGTAGCCAGCTTAGCAAACATTTAGCTGTACACAGCTTAGGTAACAGTATGCAGTCAGCTAACACATTTAATTTTGAGCCTCTGCTAATGTCCCAGTTTGCAATCATTGGTCTCATCCTGTATAATGCATTTCCCTTTTAAACAAAGTGGATTTATCTGCAGCAGAGCCACATCCTTCTACCCTCCTATTCTGACCTGCAACCTCTTCCCTAGCTGTAATTTCAGTACTGCAAACACAAAGCAAGATAAAACCCTATTAATCTGCTTTTAGAGTGCTGTCACTACAGCTCAAAATGTGCAGGCATGTGTTCAGGCATGTGTGCATGTCTGTGTGTGCGTTCACAAATGAAGCCACAGCTCCAGTGTTCTTTGTACGACAGCGGGCTAGAATGCCCAGAGCGTCTGTTGACCCAGCTGGCATGTGCTGAGCGGTTGTAGTCTGCCAGGTTAAGGACAACATTTACCCAGCATGCATTTGTATTTTCGAAATGTGTGTAAGAGAAAGACATGTTTTGTGTGTTTTTCCATTGCAGAGTTAGGTCAAGGGTAGCATTTACAGTTTCACAAATGAAGAAAAAATTAATGTGCGAAGGTTATTTAAGCGCTAAAAGCATTTGGCAGCCAGAAATAGTGAAGATTATAACATCCCAGTACGCCAAACAATGGATTAATTACCAGTAACATTTGCTGAAAAAGTTGCCCTGTTTGTCATTGTTTTTTGTGTTACATGCCCTTCTCTACAGGTGTCCCATACCAGCACTCTGTAGCCTGAAGTTCTAAGCAACAGCTCACCTGCTGTCTCTCTCATATTTAATTTTAGACATAAAGCTGAAAAAGAATTTGCTCTTTTTTTGACAGAAATGTCCTCCAGGCAGTAAGAGGGAAGGAAAGTGGAACTTTTCTTAGAAAGCATTGGCACCAAAGAGAAAGCGGCTAAAACACAGTTATATCTAGCTATGTCAAACAGGAACATGGACAATTTTGGACAATTTCACTGACACTTTCATTTTGTAACTGCTGCTGCTCCTTGTTCTTTCTTCCTTTGTTTTTCTTTCAGTCTTTTTTGTATTGTTTATGGGTCGGGGGTGGGGTGGGGTCTGTTATTACTGATAGAAACGGCGATGAGTCTGTTGTGAGCCACCTCATACTGTCAGAATAAATAGAGCATGTGCTAAAGACGTCAATGCCTCCTTGAATTCTGTTCTTAAGAGAATATCAATCTGCCAGCTGTCAACGGAGAGTGACAAAGGAGTGAAAAATCAAAACACATCCATCTAAATGGTACCCGAGTGAGCCGGAAAGAGAGCAAACACTGTAGTCAAGAAAGAAATACAATAATAGTGACCTTCTTTGTGGCAACTTTTTACCATTCAGCTTGTGTTTTCATGTGGAAAAATTCATTTTGAATAGAGGATTTAGCTCGCTATCCTTTCTCTAAGGGAGTGTTTAAGTGTCAAGGAAGCTTTGTCATGTAATGTTTGTCATGGTATCTTTTCCTTTCACTACTCATAACGCTTTACATGCAGCGTGGCTGGAATTTCTGTCATCGGTACCTGAACCGAGCTGTATCTCCCTGGCAATGAATATTTTATGAAGCACCTGTTTGGCTGCACGGTTGAATCTAAATGGCTGAATGTATGTGAGACTCCTATAGGCCTTACATGCTCCTTTTGTGCTTATATGGGCAGTGGTCAACATATGTTCATACTGCACAATGCCATATAAAAAACTCATCTATATGTTTCCATTGGTAGAAACTCATAAACAATGGTTATCTGACATGATGTCCTTGAGAAGATCAGATTTTCACTTCAGCCTGAGAGCTGGAAATTTCAGAAGATTTGGGGACCTTTCTTAGACACATTCCATAATATGGGAACAGGGTTTATGGGCAGCTTCGCAACATCTCCAATATGAACTACCAACAAAATTTTCAAGTTGTATCATTGTGTCTGCACAACATTGGCAAAGAAGTGGATGGAGTTTTGTTTCTTTTGTTTCTCTGTTTCCTTCACATGCGTAATCCTGCATGCATATGCATGTGTACAGGACTTTTCCTCTGTATGGTGTTAAAGTTAAGTTAGGAAATTGACATAGGGGTCCAAAGTAACTACTGAAAATGCTAATTCAGCTTTAATAGAACCATCATGAAGTGTACAATCTCATCCTGGAAATGTTGTATTTAGCGGTCTCACACTCACTAGTTAAAGCTACAGCACATGTGAAAGACTATTCCTAAACACTTTAATAATAGCGTTAATAACAGTAAAGCCTACAAGGTTGTCGAATGTGCAATTTATGAACCTTATATAGGTTTTTAAGGATAACCTAAGTTACCTAATGTGTCTAAGCTTTACAATCGCAACAAAAACAACTTCATAATGTGTCTAGCTTGTGGAAGGAATACCTCAGTCTGTCAAGTTTAAAAGCTGTATGTCCTTAATTCTTTTGCTTTTTTATCTCCATGTTTGTGTTTCTTACCTGCTTTCTATTACTGTGACTGCCACACCTGTATCACATTAGTCATTACTGCATTGAGTATACAGTTTCCTTTATTGATAGCTTCATCCTTTGACCACATTCCAGTCCTTATTCCATGCCTTGACTTATGATTTTATTTCATAGATAACTTAAAGTAACATTCAGAAATATTTATTTGTCTGGAAATCATATTGACCTTTTCAACATTTTATTGTTGTTAAAATAACTACCAGGAGTGTCATTATTTATGAATTTTGTCAGGTTCTATGGTTCCATTTCAGTGTTTTTAGCTGTAGGCTACCTCCTGTTAGCTAACTGTTGAGCCTCTGCTGCTCTTTCAGTTAAACTGCCTGAGTTTGTTTGAAATGCTTTATCGTTTGTTTCTTTATGAGCTAACACAGTTGTCAGCTAACAGTTAGCTTTACACAGCTTAGCAAAGTGTTAGCTTTAGCTATACAGCTCTTGTCTATCCAGTTAGCTAATATGTTCAACTTTTGGGTAAATTGTGAGTCCCTGCTACTGTTCCAGTTTGTAATCTAATTTGTTTAGTTTCTTTTTTTTTATGATTATTGTTTTTTTTGTTTTTTTTTTCTGTGCTCAGCAAGTTTGTTTATTTGTTTTCCTTGTGTTTAAAAGCTGAATTCTGGTTGCCATGCCATAGTGTTCTGGGAAACGGTCACCTCAATGTTGACATTGCTATGTTTTCCTTTGTTTACATTACAATATGACAAGCCTGTCTTTGTTTTATGCCTCGATTTATGTTATTCATTTCTTTATTTAGGTGTTTTTGTTTTTTTTCTACATGTGCCGGCTCTGTCCGAAAACCTTTTGAATAAAAACAAGACACCTTAAATAATTATCACTTTATGGGCTTTGACCTTAAGAGGAAAAAAGCTGATGAAACTAAAAATATTTTGGGCCATAGCCAAAAAAAAAATCCTAATTTAATTTAAAATCATCAGTTTTCCATTTGAGCTTTTTTCTGCTTCTTTACATCATTTAATTGAATGTAAAGCTAAATTAAAATTTAAAGCAAACTAAACGAATACACTTTCTTCTTTATCTTTTCATCACCTACTATTTTAAATTTGACTAATAAGGGCAGAGTTTCTGGTCATCGCTTCTTTTACTACCCTCTTATCTTTGACTCACAGCAGTCATTGACTGAAGCACATCAATTGCTGAGGCAGCAGAGCTCCTCGTTATGTTCAGCTATTCTTAGAAAGATTTAACATCAATACAAGACATGGTTTAGATTATGTTTCTAGTGTTTTGCAAGATGTTTGTTGAGCATTTAGGAAAATATTCTTAAACAACAAAGCTGATCTTTGTATCCTTGTAAATTATTAGAAGGAAAAAAATGAATTGCTTTTAATGTCATGTCAACTAAACTGATTAACTTGTAATAATAAAATTTTCAATTGCTGAAAAAACAAACAAACCAGGCATGCCAGAATTAGTATTTTCTGGCATTGGATTTTAACCATTTGTCTGTTTTTGAAATCAAGAAAAAAATAATCAAATTGAACTTCTACAAACTAGGTAGCTGTGTTTCATGATAAATACATTTGATATAGTTATCAAATAGAAACAAATCATATCAATGCTAAAAACTGTACTTCTTTTTTTTTACAGTGTAATCATAAAATATAAATTTCTGCACATTTTACAGTTTCTGACATTTATGCTTTGTTAAAATCCCCTAAAATCCTGACTGACATTGTTTTCTCACTTTCATACTTAAAAAACATGTCTGAATTTTGTAGATTTGGGTCAGGATATAATCTTGGCCCTTTTATGTGGTAATCCTACAGAAAATGGCCAAACCTATTATGACTTTCCTGGTTGTCTGAGGCCTGGCTTTAATCAATACCAAGGCTTTTAACTTGCTTTGTTTCCATGCTAAGTGGTATAGCTTTCACACAGGACTACCCACCCAACTAAATCTATATGGATCTGGCTTATTGGATTCCTCATTATCTCTGTGGTGTCTAATCAACCACTTGTCATGAAATGTCCTCTTGTATGTTTGAAAGTTGCTGATTTGCTTTAGAGACTCACTCTAGTTGTCTATTTTATTTATGTGATTTCCAAGAGAAATCCTTTTTGGATAGGTCTGACGTGAACTCTGTTTCTGACTAAAAAAGGGGTATTCTGTCATATGTACAGCTTGTTTAGGGTTACTCAGACTTTCCACTGCACATTTATACTGACTCATCAGATTCTCATCTCTCAACCTCACACCATAAATGCAAAAATCACTCAATCAATACTCTTCTCTCTAAGACCTATGCTAAGTTCCCACATCTATACCCTTCTCAGTGACTTTTTTGTCAAGCAGAAAAGTTATATGTATTCATAAACACATATTTTAAAATGCGCAGTCTATATTTATTGCAAATGAATCAGGATTTCTAAATATGTAAAGTTAATTAGATTACATGATAAAGTAAAAATTTATTTATTAAACACTGCAGTTGACTCTATGTTGTGATTCCTAACCTGGGGTCCCTGAAACCCAATGGGGTCCCGAAGCAGTACAGGAGATCCACCAGGTTTCAATTGTACTGAGCCTGTGTCT
>CM047998.1:18868571-18882800 GCA_026261665.1 Melanotaenia duboulayi
TCACTCAAAGCAGGCTATATTCATTGACACACAAAACCACGGAACTGTTATTTTTAGCTACATTAACTTTGCAGCAGAAGCATCTGAGTGACGTTAACTGGTCATGCTCATCTGCATGTCTGGATATCTGAAAGTCAACAATTGGCACACCATAAAAGAACACGGTTTTACATTCATAAAGGAGATGATGACTGCGTGGACTTGACATCCCCGCCACCTAGTATAAATAACCCCAATAGTTATCGACAATCAAAACAAAACAAAGCCAAAAAAAATGTTAAACGGAAAAGAACATGCACTGACAGCTTCACTTCCTTCTGATAATCTTGTTTTTTTTCCCCTTTTCTCTCGTCAAACAACTTTAAAACAACAAATACAAATCCTAACTGCAGGTTCACAAAAAATAGAGAAATGGCACTTTGTAATAGTCATATATAATTCTTAATATCTATATATAGTATTGATAGAACATGAAAGGGGTCGAGTTGGCCTCTTTGTTGGTTATGGTGGTTATGGTTCCTCGCCGTCGTGTGTGTGTTGAAACCATGCGGAATATCATCATGCATTTTATGATACATCAGTCAGAGTATTTACATGTACATTCATGCGTTCGTGCACCATTCCCCAGGTCCTTTTAGATTTCACACACACACACACACACGCACGCATTTCATCCCCCCGCTGCTTTCTCCTCCTTTTTTTTTTTTTTTTTTTTTTCTCCTTGTCTTACGGATCCATAATCCGATTGCGGCAAACAGGAGGAGGAAAAGGAGGAGGATGGCTTGGCATGTACATATATTACATAGTTGGAAGGGGGTGGAAGGGGGCCTGCAGCACCTGACTGACTTACTTGGTTCATACAAGTTTGTTTGCAGTTTTTGTGTTTTATTTTAGTCATTTGTGTCTGTCTGTTTTGGCTGTTTGTAATCCAGGCTTTTTCTCTTAGTCTTTTTTTAAGCGTCGTTTGTTGTGGAGAGGTGCGTGCTGCAGTCAAAACCCCGATGCGCGCCCCCGTCCGCGTGATAAGGCCCGCTGTGCCAGTAAGAGGAGTCGCAAACCGTCTGCAGGGAGTTGATCTCTGACGCGGAGGAGTTCCCGTCCCTCCGCTTTGAGCGCTTTCGATTCCGCAAAATAAACACAAGCATCCCCACGACAGTGAACGCGGACGTGACAAAAACCAGCAGCAGCCCGGGCACGAGCACCGAAATGGAGACCCTGTTTGGCTCCAAATAGGAGTTCGAGCGTGTCCCCAAGTCTTGTGTATAAGTGCTGTTTTTGGACAGAGAGGTGGGGGGAACACGCTCGTACAGTTTGGGGCACAGGAGGTCGTTCCGCACGTAGCGGAAGTCTCGCTTCCAGAACTCCTCTGGGGACTCGCACTTGAGGTCGCTGACTATGACGTCGGTCCCCAGTTTCTCCGTCCACTGCTTGAAGGGGACGATGGTGCACGAGCAATCCCACGGGTTCCCATGCAAATCGATCTGGATGATTGAGTTGAGCTGGTCCAAGACACCAGCAACGGGCAGATAGGGGAAGTAATTATTATGCAGGCTGATTTTGGATAAAGAAATCCCAAGAAAAGCATCCACGGGTAAAGATTTGAGCAGGTTGTTGTTGAGGAACAGAACCCTCAGGTTTGGCATGGGGCTAAAAGCACCAGCAGATATTAGCTGGATGTTGTTGTATTCCAAACTGAGATATTCCAGGTTCACAAGGCCCACAAACATCTCTGCGACCAGCGTATCCAGGTAGTTCTTATCCATATACAGCCACCTGAGCTCGCTCTGGTTTTGAAACGTGCTGTTATCAATCACCTTGATGTTGTTCCCACCCAAATCGAGCAAATTTAAGCTCGAGTAACCGACTAGCTGGTTCTTTTTCACAGCATGGATGTTGTTTTCTCTCATGTTCAGCTCGTGGGCAATCAGGGGTTTTGGTTTGAGGCTGGACAAACTCCCGAGCTTTTTGCCCTCGCAGTTGACCCCCAGCCCCTGTCTGGAGCCAACCAGCCTGCAGCTGCACGACTGCGGGCACGTCATGTTGCGCAGCTGCTCATTGTCCCCGCTCACACCTGTCACAGCTGGAGTGGGCTTAATTTTCAGCTGCCAGTTCTCACGAGCTTTGGAGTGGCTTTTGGAACCGTGGCCGCCGGGGGTCGGGGCTCCGCCGCCTGCGGCGTCTCTGCTCGGCTTGTAAGGCGTGGGGCGAGGGCCGCGGGGCTGTGAGGTCTCCTCCTGAGTGGGAGGGGCGACCAAACTGGTGTCCACTCCGCCGCTCTGTGAAGGACACAGCTCTGCTTCTGACGTCTCGTTTAAGTCGCTCCCTTGAAGCCTGGTGGGAGCTTCGCATATCACCCTCCCAATCAGCGCGTTGCGCGGTATGTTTTCCAGCCATTCCTTAAGAGAAACCAGGTCGCAGTTGCAGTCCCACGGATTGTCCTCTAACAAAACCTCCGCAATACCCGGTATTTGTTCAAGAATCCCTTCATAAGGCAACGTTTTAATTCGGTTTCCCCTCAAATCGAGATGCGTAATGGGCACATGTTGGAACACGTTTATAGGTAGCGCACTGATGAGGTTGTCGTTAAGTATTAACACTTCAAGTTTATTTAGGTCCCTGAAAACAGCTGGATCGATATCCCTCAATAGATTAAAATCAGCTTGGAGGTATTCCAAGTCATCTAACCCCAGAAACGTACTCTTCCTGAATGATCTTATCTTATTGTTATTGATGTGCAGCCTCTTCACCAGCTGCAGTCCCAGAAAAGCGCCAGGGACGATGTCGTGCAAGCCGTTGTTCTCCAAATGCAAGCTCACGGCGTTGTAAAAGTTAGCGAACTCGTTTGGAAACAGCCTGGACAGAGAATTTCCGTGCAACAGCAGGTGATAAAACTGTGAGCTCGGGCCAGTCAAATGCTGCAGAGTGGTGAAGCTCCTCTTTTCGCAGTCTATGTGCAGATCTCCCTCTACCTCGTTGCAGGAGCATATCTGCTCCTTACAAACGTCCCTTGTAACATTTCCACTGGCAACACAAAGAGCCGCATTCAGGAGAACAATCCAAAGCAGCATTTTTCAACGTGAGCGATTCATTCCCGTTTTCAAGACATACGAGCTGCGATAGTCTGCATTAGAGAGAAGAAAACAGGAGATATAGACATTTAGGAAGGAGATAAGGCAGTCTTTTAAAGCAGATCCACGCTGCGTCTAACCTGCTGTGGTGTCCAGACTTCCAGCTTATGAATAATCACACATAAACGTCTCTTTCACGTCGACTGAATCCTCAGATCTTCCGCGAGTTTGCGATAAAAATCAAAAGCAGCCAGCGGCAGCGCAGTCCCGCGCATCTTTTAGCTTTTTCAGCTGGTTGTAGACTGACCTTGGCAGGGCGAGGAAGGCTGAACAAACCGACGGCTCTTTTTTCCCCCCTTCTTTCCCCTTCTCTCTCTCAGTCGTGCCGCGCCGCGCTGCGGCGTCGGGAGCTGTCCCCTCTCCCCTGGTGCTGTATTCACACCCCGCGCTGGGGGCTTTACAAGCGATCCCACCGCTGCAAAACACCCGCATCCCCTCCTTTCACATCCTTCAGCGTTTCGCTTCGATTGTTTGCGCCTTCTTTCCCCTCTTCTTTTTCTTCTTCTCTCTCTCTCTCTCTCTCTTTCNCTCTTCTTCTCTCTCTCTCTCTTTCTATCTCTCTTTTTTTTTGCAAATCGGGAATCACAATAAGAGGAACGAGGAGACTGTGTTCATCCTTGCGCGGTGCTCTAAGAAAGATCTGACACCCTCTACTGAGCTGTAATGGCAAGAATCCGTCGACTGACTGAGGGAATGCTGAGAAGAGGGAGCAGGGGGGGAAAATCTCTTTTTCAGCTTGTTGTGTTTAAGTCCTCTCCCTCCAGAGGCAAAAAAAAAAGATGTTTCTGCTCCAGTTTTAAGGCTCGTAGCTCCATTTTAGAACTGTCCAAATCGACATTGTTCAAAAGCAATAGAAAGAAAAAAATCTTCTTTTTTCTCAAAAAGAAATATGAGGATGGTGATACCTCATTTCAGTAATTTAAATCAGCCTCTTTTTGTACTCTTAAACGAAGTGGCGTTACTTTACTGCAAGATTCCGCTGCTTCAGTCTTGCTTCTTGCTATAAAAACACTGTTGAATGCGGTACAGCAATTACCCGCTACAAGCAAGTCTCAGTCCGGCTTAAAAAAAACAAAACAAGGCCAAAAAAAAAAAAAAAAGAGTTGACTATACAACAAACGATGCGTCAGTGTGGCTCCCTATATGCGCATGTGTGTGCATGACGTTTATTCCCTTCTTCTTTTCTCCTTTCCCACATAAAAAATCCTTCACAACTGTAGAAGAAAGGGAAAGCAAAAGGATAAAAAAAAGGGGGAAAAAGCGTGGAAGTGATTTGAACATATTCTCATCTCCCATGGATTTGTATTATACTCCAACGTTTGAGATTATTACATCAGCTGCAGGGGGGCTCTGGGATGTGGAAAAAAAAAAGAAGAAGGGGGGGTTCAGAGTTGCCTCCGCCCTCGCTCTTCCATCCTCCATCTGCAGTGCTCTTAGAAGTGAGAGCATGACAGAAAATGCCATGCGAAGTTAAACATCCGCTCTTTCTCTGTTATTTATTTATTTATTTATTCATTCTTTTCTTTCAGAAGGGAACAAAACAGATGTATTTGTGTGAGAGGAGAGCAAGCCAGACTAGTCAAGAGATTCCAGCAAAGCAATAAGAAAAACATCATTAAGACCACCTACATATGGCTTTAAAGCCTCCCCAATATGGTTCATTGACTTGTTCTTCCCACCTGTTTGTTTGTTTTTCTATCAGTCTACTTTTATAGATCTGATTCTATATTTCCCCCTGCTGGTGCTGGTAACTTAGTCTTCCTGTCTTTATACTCATGTCTGTTTGCATCTGTCACTATTTAGAGATTACAGGACATAATTCCACTGTTTTACACTGAGAAGACTTTAGATGTTGTCTAGCCACAATAATAATAAAAAAGGAAAAATAAACTTGAATATGATTAAGCAAATTGATAAGACGCCTCTAATTCGACAAGTACTGCAGTGATAAAGATGTCAGCTGGAAACAGTAAGTCGCTCCATGTTAGGAGACAACTTGTAAATTTAAATATGTTACTCTACTCACAAATGTCAAAAAATGTGTTTGCATCAAGGAGAAAAAGAAACAACATACTTGCCCTCTTCTCAAACGACATACCCCACAAAAAATGTGTATATGTCTCCAACCACAAGGTCTCTTTTAATAGTTTTGGATTCAAAGGGAACAATTGGTTGTATGTGTTACTGTTGGAAATGGCACATAGCACACATGGAGCCTAAAGCAATTAAAGCTTCCTTTGATGCCTGAGTATTATTATTTACTTATGGTAAGGTTAAATGCATACGCTGGACTTGACAAGAGGAAGCAAAGGAAGGGGGAGTGTGGGGGGAAGTAAAGAGAAGAAAAAGAAGACTGAATGATAAAACAGATGGAAAGCAACAGCAAAAAAGAATAAATAAATAATAAAATTATTAAATAATAATAATAATATAATAATAATAATACTTTTATAAAGTGAAGCAGAAGAAAATTATGGGTTGTACTCCTCCAAAATAGACATTTTGGCATCATCTGTTCATAATTTCCTCCTGTTGAGGACCTCTGGTTTCATAAAGGTTAATTTAGGAACTTTCTAACTCAAAATTAAGACCAATCTGGTTAATAAAGGTCATGGTTAAGCATCATATAGGACTTAAATAGTTATGATCAAAGCTCACTTTAGTGTTTGGTGAAATCAGATACAAGAAAATGATGTTTAATGCAAGATAATTCAGTATGTTCGTGTGTAATATGACGACATAGTTGCAGAGGAATGGGGCACTGGTCTCTACTGCCAGCAGATCTGACCAGTCCCCAAAAGCGGAGTATGTGTCATGATCCATGAGATTCATGCTAATACTTTTGGGATATTTGCTCTTGTGTGTTCTTTAGTTTCTGGTGTCTTTGAGTTTATGTGTTTTAGTTCCCTGATTAATTTTATGTTGCGTTCAGCTCCTTGTAGAAATTCTTCTTTTTACTTTCTCCTGTTTCTTTTGCTCACTGCCAGATCTTTGTGATTGTCCCCATGTTTATTTTCATTGTCTCCCCAGTCCCATTTTTTCCCTGTGTTCTTTTTTTCGCCTGTTTTGTTCTTCCTACATGTATCCTGCTATGGCAGTACATTTATTTATTTTGTAATAATCATCTGGCTCCTGCTTTTGGGTGCTTCATCAAGGATGCAATAACAACCTCATACTCTACTCCAGGCTCTGACATGCTTCCAGGAGGAATGGGGTAGAATAACATCTGAAACCACTTGATATTCTTAAGCCTACAAGGTCTTTTGTTGTAATAAATGTATAAAATATTAGTTTAAACATTTACAATTATCCTCACATTAAAAGCAACGCATCATCTACTAAAGTTTTATCCTGATTGTATAAGGCTCAGGACCCTCCAAAAGCATAAAAACACCCAATTTGTAGATGAGGTAGCCCATCTTTATTGTAAATATGAATTTCATTGACATATTGTCAGGAAATCTATAAACATAATTCAGTGCAACAGATAAGAGGTCATTGATTTCTAAAAATGTCACCTTGAATGAATGAAACAACCAGGCCATTTAAATGGAACAGTTTGAAGAAACTGTCAGGATTTCTGCCTATGAAGATATAAGTAGTTCTTCCAGCAGACCTTTATATCTCTTTGCTTTCTTGCTATCCTACATTTTCTTTCAATTGTCCATTCCATCCATCTCTCTCTCTCACTCCAAGGATGTGGTTGCTATGCTTAATGAATATGTTGTTTACTGACATTCAAAGTGAACAGGCTCCTGCTGTGAGGCAAATCACAGCATGTGTTGGAGCTAAATCCTAAGTGGCCAGTTGTCGGCACAGGTCCCCGATGTTTAAAAAAGCAAACCGAGGCTGAGGGTGGATGGTCATGAGGCTGAGCTGAGGGCAAATCAGTCATTCACACTAATTAGCAGTATGTTGGATGTGTGTGTGTGTGCCGGTGTATGTGGGCGGTGGGAAATGTTTCCCACTGATCTGTATTCGTGTGCATGAGTTAGGCTTCCTGGGAGCACCTCCTGCATGCATGCATGTATCATGTTCAGGCTATATCTTCTTATCTACATCAGGTGGTGGGGGTGGGGGTAATCCAACACACATTTCCGAGTCACGCTCGAGAATTTTGTTTCCACTACAGGAAATTAACAAGTAAAATTCAAACTCCATTTAAGCTCAGCTCAGTCCTTGTAGGATAAACATTTAGAATCTGATATAATCCTCCAAACAGGATAAATCATATTTGTATGAGGAGGAAAAAAAGAAAAAAAAGCTTATCTTGGAGTCAAAGCTNAGAGAGAAAAAAAAAAAGAAAAAAAAAGCTTATCTTGGAGTCAAAGCTAATTGGATTATGAATATGAATATATCCCAGGAAATAATTGAATGGGACTCTGTTATGATGTGATGCAGATCCTGTCGAGATGCATTAGTGTGATGCAAGGTCGCCATTCACAATGCAGCTTGTGCTCATGCAAGTTTTAGCATTGCATGTAGACGAGATGAATATTCATGTGAAGCTCGCAGCATTAAATGATGCCACAGATTGCTACGTTTATAGCCATAAGCTAGTCTACAAAGGTCAAACCTCGGTGGCCGTTTAAAACATTGTGAAATAAATAAGAGTCAGTTTGCGGCGCTAACAGCGAAAGCTTCAATGACTAAGACACAATGGTTAAGCTGTGCAGTGGATCTTCATTTGCAAGAAAGGAGTCCTCCACTGACACCCTGAAACAGAAATACCTCATGCTAAGACGTCACCGTGTCCATCTTGAAGAACGTCTCCATTGTGATTTCAATACTCTTATCCAGGAATCCTCAATCCGGGTTCTAGAACCCAGTGTCCTGAAGATTTTAGAAGTTTCCCTGGTGCAACACACCTGATTCAGAGTCATGCCACATATTTCTTCATACCCATTAATTCTGACAGCAGGGAAACCTTTAAAATCTGCAGGACCCAGTACCTCAAGGACAAGGATTGAGGATCCCTGCTCTAATCCTAAAACCATGAAAACTTAAGGACCACAATTTGGTCTCATAAGTGTATGTGTGGTCCAAATGATGTCCTCAAAATTAATGCAAAACATGTACATATACACATTAGTCCAAGAAATATTTTGATAATAGAGTTGTTCTAGTGATTTAAAAAAAAATGCACATTAATATACTAAGTATGGGTGTTAACTACACACTGTCAAGTAGTGGAATTAAAGTTTTATTTTTTAAGGCGGTTAAATTATACAACCAAAATTAAAGAGTCATGTTTGTTATGAGGCAAGTGAGACAAGTGAGTAGTGTATATATCGTGCGTACACAAGTAATATAGAAATGGATAAGAGGTGTTGAGTAATTGGCAAACCAGGACCATAAATAGCAGAGGCCCGTTTCAGCAAGCAGGTTGTGTGGAAGCCAAGTAACCCTAAATTGAGGGAAACTCTGGCTTTTCCATAACAAAAACTGAGGTATGTCTTACCACGAGTCCATCACCATGGTAACTTACTCGTCAAGTGAACCTCTTCTCTGGCAGGTTTACTTTAAAGAAATTTTGAGTTCTACCCGCCATCTCTCTCTTGAAGCATATGCCAGATATGGGTTGTCAGTATCAATGTGATTCCACAGATTTAAAGGTAAATTAACACACAACTGTTTACGTGGGGATGGGATTCTTCAGAACCTTGAAGAGATGTGCTGTTGTCTTCTGATCAATATCTCATCACACAGTAGCGTTTTGCAGTCTCTCACATTCTCTGTTCATATCCAAAGTCACACACTGTTGGCATGCGGAGAGGTCGCAGCAAGTTTTCTGCTTTGTACTACAGTACTTTCTATTTTATTTTCTGTAAATGTGACCTTTTTTATTTTAGAAATAAAACATTTTTTGAAACACAACAGTGTGTCAAGCCATGTGGAAAGCCCTTACACGTGTTTGAAATCACAATTCCATGTGTTTGTGACACATTTAAATAAAAGACTGCTGTCGGCTTTTCTGGATCCCAGCAGACAGTGTCTCTTAAATATCCTCTTCTTCATCTTGCGATGAAGACCAGTCTCAATCAGTATATTTTTAAGTACTACACGTGGCAATTTCTGACACACACACACACACACATATATATATATATGTATATACAATAGAAACTATTTACATATTTACATTGTCTACATTTACAGTTAGTGCTACTATTTACCTGCTACCCTTACAAAACTAACTCCAAGTGGGCTTGTTTTTGCAGCCACCGTGCATTAAGAACATATTCTTGGCTTTATTCCAGCCATAGAGGAGCATTATTTTTATTTTTTGTCAGACATACATAGAACTTTCTGATCACTTGCTGATCCTTGACTGCTCCTGATTAGACATTACTGTTTATTTGAGCCAGGTGTGTACAGCTATGCTCCTCGAGGGCCACAAAATAATGCAGATTTTTTAATGTGTCCTTGCTCCAACACTCAAATTATGAGTCATTGTACTGAACTTCCTAGTCTGTTGGATCCATTTAATTTGAGTCAGGTGGTATGGAGCAGGGGAACATTGAAAACCTGAATGACAGTCGCCCTCAAGGACTGACTTTAGACACCACTGATTTAAGCTATCTGATTGGTTAGCTCCCTGAATTCATCAGTAAGTGGTTATATAATAATTACATCCTAGAATGTGCATGTTTGTTCCTGAATGTTGGACGCTTCAGACTGAATTCATACATTTATTGGTATATTTACTCTTGCTCGAATTGCATTTTTCTCTTGATGGTCTCAGGTTGTGTAAGGTAACTAAAATTGTTATCAACAGTCAGGATTGTCTCTCATGGCTTGTGTTGGAGATAATTATAGAGCTTCATGGAATCTCACATTTCAGATAGTCCTGAGAAACAAAACATAATACTGAGGTCGATCAATACCATTCAATCAGGCCGCAATGTTGTGCTACAAGATTGCTTGCAATTTCCCCCAGCCTTTCTGCCACTAGCATCATTCGGATACACCTAAGTGGCCGTTGTGGCAATCCCCTGGTAAGGTATTGTGGTGTGGTATTTAGGCTGCTGTTGGAAGAGTAGATTAAATCATCATGCAGGGCTCATTTTCCTTTGTTGATCAATGTAGTAAAAAAAAAATAAAAATAATGGAAATGAAAATGTGTGAAGTGACATGTCTGTTAATGTTTAAAGTGTCTTTTAGCTTCTGGAATAAAACACCCAGCTGTTAAGTTGTTATTCCATTTTACATTGAAGCCATTAAGAGACATTTTGTAAATAGATAAAGATGGCAACTTTTGATTCCCTATTTGATCCTCCACAGAGATATATGTCCTTGAAAAAAGGATGACTTGGCCCAGAAACAACATTTATGATCTTTGCCCTTAACATCTGAATACCCCTGCGGAGGTTTCTTTTTTTTTTTTTTTCCTGTCTTTTTTTTTTGGGCTGGGGATTGAACACATGGTACATCAANGTTTTTGGCTGGGGATTGAACACATGGTACATCAAGATTGCTCCATTTTCACCCCAGATGTGCATCTTCAGGAGAAGTACTTTCTCCCAGGGCTTCAAAGGCAGGGGTTTAGTGAGACTGAAATGCTCTATGGGTAATTACCAAAAGGTCAGGAGCCATGTTAAGCCTGTTTTCACATCAGCGTGCTGAGCTCAGTGTGTGCGGACAGCATTCAAAATAGGTGCATGGGCTGTTTGGGGTTTGCAGTGATTCAGACTTTGACAGGAAATATTGTCTGATCAGTAAGGACATTTGGTGGAGAGGGGATGGGGAAGTGCTTGACATTTTGAAACGGGTAGAGGAAACCAAATTATTATTTAGGCCATCACTAAATGATACAAAAAGTAAAATTAATAATAATTATGCTGAAAACAGTATCTTTACCAAAGAATTTAGATTATTCAAGCCATTTCTTAAATAATTCAACCTTTAACTTCTGAAAACCAGCAGATGAATGTTTCTCTCCTTTAAATCTCTTTGTAATTATGCAGGAAATGTCCCGCAGATGTGTCATGTACAGAAAAAGATTGCTCAAGTGCAGAGTGAAAGTCAATATGGCTATTGGCAGAGGCAGCAACAGCAGCAGCAGCTTTCGCGATGTATTGACCAGGAATGCCATATGGGGAATCAGCACAATGTCTGACTGTAAATCTATATACGTCTATCCACAATCATTCCCACCAGTCAACACAACACAACTCACATGTAACCTGCTGACAGCCTGAGGGATGAGACGGGACTGCACTCTGCAGTGTGTTGCAAATGAGGATGTCGCTGAGTTACATGTTAATGCTGGACATGCCAGAGGGAACAAGGGGAGAGAGAAGAGAAACAAGGAAAAAGAAAGCATTAGCTGTAACTGTACAAAAATACAAAAACAAAAAAAAGAGTACCAGCTGCTTCACCTATAAAGACACTCACAATCAAACATCTCATTGTTTCTGTAAGAAAGAAAGCAGACTATGAAAAAAACATAATCATAGAATTTATATTTTAACACTCCAATACACTACTGATTATATTCATCATTGAAACAAATGCTATACATCTGAGACCTCTATTTTTACACCAAATTATGATGAAGCCACTTCCTGTCAAACTTTCTACCAATCGCACAGCCTAAATTGACAGTAATGTCCAATCAGGAGCAGCCGGAGATCAGCAGGTGAGCAGAAAGTTCTATATGTGTCTGAAAAGAAAAAATAAATGGTCCAAAAAGCAAAGAAAATGTTTTTGATGCAGGGTGTGTGTGTGATATGGTAAATATGTAAATAGTTTTTATTCTGTGTTTGTTTCAATGTGAATACTGTTTCCCATGAAAGACAATACACGAAAGAATGAGATAAAAAAGGCTAGGTAAATGTTTACATGTGTGTTATTTCTACAACGTTCTGTTAGTACTAAATTCTGTTTTCTTGATTTGGTTGACTTTTATGGTGCTATAGCTATTGATACATTAATTTAACATCAATTTAGCCTTATTATCTGACAACTGAGGCTGTCCTGAAAATAAAAAAAGTCTATATGTCAACTGTTCTTAGAAGGATTAAGCTTCTGCAGTTATTTTGCAGACTAAAACAATGACATGAGGGGACGCCGTGGAAATGATGCAGAGGAAATGAGGAAGAAAATTCAGGGAAAAGAAGATATAACAAATAAAAGTCAAACTTGATTCTTTATCAATTTATATTGTGCCAAATTGCAATAAAGTTTCTCTAAGAGAGAATCAAAGTTCAGACTTCAATCTTAAACAAACTGACTTCTTTTCAAACTTGATTTATTTATTTATACTTTATTTCAGTTAGTTATTTTGCTATTTCTTAATCCTCCAAAGAACAAGACAAGCTAATATTATGCACTATGTTTGACAGAATAAATAAGATTTTTCCACATATTAGTCTCACGAGTTATGACTTTTATCTCAGGAATGTTTTTTCCACCAGTGTTTGTAGAAAGTTTAAGCTTAAAAAATGTCCATTAACTACAACCGATAAAACCCTATCGACCTGTCCCCTTACCACCATAATTTAAGAAAAATACTGGATAATATCTTCAGCATTTTATTAGACTCTTTTTTTAGAAAAGCTCAAAATACTTGCAGAGAATCAGTACGGGTTTCAATCAAATAGATTAACATCACTAGCAATAATAAGAGGCAATAGAGGAAATCACAAATGCTATAGAATAAAAGAATTATGATGTTGGGATATTTATTTATTAATAAAAAAAGGTTTTGACACAATCAACCATGACATATTAATGAGAAAATGGAAAGATATGGTATCAGGATAAAAGTGCTGAACTAGTGGGTACAAAGCTATTTAAGTGTGAGAAAGCAGTTTGTGAAACTGGGTGACTGTTCTTCCTCATGTTTAGATATTGCTCTTGGTGTCCCCCAGGGGTCACTGTTGGGCCCAATTTTTTTTATTCTATACTTTTATGATATACATATATAATTACCAAGGTATTACATTTCATGTTATTTGCTGATGACACAATATTTTCTTTTCTGGGGACAATTTACTAAAATGACAGAAGGACATCACTTTAGAAATGAACAAACTAAAAATAATTGTTTGACAAATAGGTTATCATTAAATAATGCTATTTGATAACTGCACAAATAATACACAGTTAAAAATAAAAATAGATGGTGTGGAAATAAAGAGTTCATGAAATAAAAGTTTTAGGAGTAACCATAGATGACAATGTTGACACATAAAAAACATGTACAAACTAAAGTCTCAAGAGGTCTTGCAATAATAAGCAAAGCAAAGAAGGTTCTGGATCAGAAATCGCTCCACACTGTGCCCTGGTCTCACCATAATTACAATACTGTGTTAAGGTTTGGGGAAACAACTACAAAACATCAGTATGGCTGCTAACCATCATTCAACAAAGAGTAATAGAGATAATTCACAATGTTGGCTATGGGGAACACACAAACTCGTTATTCCTTAAGTCAAAATGACTAAAATTTGCAGACATTATGGAATATCAAACAGTTCAAATAGAGTTCAAAGCTAAAACTAATCTTCTACCAATATATATATATACAAAAACTATTCACAATTCATGAGCGAAGGTATAGTAAAGGAAGAAAACTAACATTAATATTCCCGCAATCTGTACAGCCAGGAAAGGTTTTTGTGTTTCCGTCAGCAAGCGAGACAATAGAAGAGGTTCACAATGAAGTTGACGCCGTGTCCAAACATAAAGCAGTTTAAAATGAGGTACAAAGACATTGTTTTCAGAGATACAGGAATGAGGGTGGTGTAATGGGTGTTATGAGGATTTATCTTGTGTTTATTTCTATCTAATTATACTGGTTACTTTTGCTGAATTATATGTGCAAGTGTGTATATACTACAGTATATGTATCGGTGGGGGGGGGGCGTGTGTGTGTGTCTCTCTCTATATATACATACATATATATATATATATATAGAGAGAGAGAGAGATTACAACATCATGTATAGAGAGGAATGAATCAAGTTCTTCAAAAGTTTCTTTACTTCCATGTGATGGATAATTATTATCTATTTATCATTTAATTTCAACCAAATCTTTTTTTTCTAAAACAGCACTACAAAACTTTTTGACCTTAAAACTCTGCTCCTCTGAC